>JALDNG010004830.1:0-16570 GCA_024349245.1 Neodontobutis hainanensis
TCTGCAGACTGGAAAGGGTGATAGTTTTTATGATTTATTTGTTGTTGGAGAAAAAATAATAAACCTCTCAGAAACATGTCAAAGGTTTGATGTGTTTAAAATACTGACCTGTTACCTTCAGTTCTTTCTTTGTGGACTGTGGTCCCTCTTTGGTCCCACACCAGTAAAAACCCTGATCTGATGTTGACACTGAAGAGATTTTCAGTTTGACTGTAGTGTTAGATGTACATTGTATCTGATGGTGTGGGTCCTCTGTCACAAGTGATCCATCTTTGTAAAAGTTCAAATATCTCTGACCATCTTGAACACAACGCAGAGCCACTGAGTCTCTGAGATACACAGACTGTTCAGGAGCCTCCAGAGTCAATTGGTTACCTGTGTAAAAGTAAAGTAAAAATCATTAAAAACTGCTTAAGAGTAATACTACAATGGTCATAAAGTGCAAACCAAATAACAGAACTGACATCAGAAGTAACAAAACTGAAAATACAACGTTAATTCAGAACAACCACAAAAGGTAGGTATCGTTTGTGGACAGAATTCTTTCTGCTGATTGGACAAGACATCTGCCACTCTGGTTTCTCTGAATTGTTTTTCAGTTTTCTTAATTTTATTTTCTGATTTGTTATTTCGATTTTCACTTATGCTACTTTGTTTGCACTTTACGGCCACCGTATAAAACAAAGAAAAAAAGCCAATTTTAAAAGAAACATGGAAGAGTTAAAGGTGTGGGTTTATTTTTAGTTTTAACATCATTATTTTTATCAACAGCAGATGGCAGTGTAGAGCAAGAGTGTATATCCTCATAAGCATTTTTTTTATGCACAGAATCATAATAGAAATATATCATTTATTTTCTTATTGTCTACTATAGATCAAAGTAAATGTTGACTCACTCAGTACGTCCAGTCTGGTCCCTCTGCTCCACAGTGTTGTGCGATAAGGAGCTCTTTCTCCTCTACACCTGTAGTGTCCACTGTCAGACTCAGTAACTCTGGAGATTGTATATTCTCTTGTTGTTTGATGTAGGACTGAACCGGTCCTGCTCCACTGATACGTCCACTCAGTGTTTCTTCTGTCCTCAATCTCACATCTGAGAGTGAGACTGTCTCCAGAGAAGATCTTAGACCATTTGGACTGAAGTGTCACCATTGCCGTTTTATCACTGATTGTTTTGAAGAAGAAACAAAAATATAAGGGATGTAATTAAAACAATAAACAAATGTACAAAAGAGAGTAACTTTTAAATATTTTTTATCTTCTATTTACCGAATGTGTTACTGTCCTCAGTGAAATAAAGTGGGTCTCCTCTTCCTGCTCTGCACCAGTACACTCCTCCCTCTGAGACACTTATTTGTTGTTGATCAGAAGAACCTTTGAATAACTCCGTGTTGTCTCTGAACCAGTAATATTTCCAACCAGATGAAGCTGGAGTCACAGAGCAGCTCAGAGTCACTCTGCCTCCAGACTGAACCTCTGTCTCACCAGTCACTGTGGCCTTTGGCTTTTCTGTCGATCAGAGTGGAAATAAATAACTTTAAGAGAAACTCTAAGTAGGTGTTTCCTTTTATTTTCACTTTGAGCAAACATATTTTAGCCCTGCTGTAGGAGACAGAACATGGGTGCACTGTGTGTGTGTGTGTTTGTGTGTGGGTGTTGGTCTAGTGCTGAGGGGGCGGAGCTCATGGAAACGCATGCACATACACGTATGTCTGTAAAAGCACTTTCCTGTGGCGGAGAGAGGATAGGTCGGGTAGCCATAATTTTTGTTGACCGCTACGGTTCTGTTTTGTTTTCGTCATTATTAGTTTATCCTGTCTTTACCACCAGTATTCGCTGTGACAGCTGAGTGTTCATTAAATAAATCACAGTAAAGCATTCTGGATCAAGCGTCTCTGTTTACCATACGGATTTCAATAGCATGTCATGATAATATGTACAGGATCCATCTAAACCTCTCAGCGGCAATGGGAAGTACGCAACACCTGCCAAATTAAAGATTTTAAATTTATTGTGTCAAAAAAAAATCTAAGTTCATTCAGTGCAACAAGGAGATTAAACAAATACAACAAGTGTCTGTTGAGATCTTTGGGATAAAGCACACAGACATTTTCTATAACCAGAATCACTACAGCATAATTATTTGTTTATAAAGATGGCAAAAATACTGCAATAAATAAATAAATAATATGCAATAAATAATATATACATTCACTTAACAACATGTTACAGGAAACTAAATAAAGGTCAAACAAGAGTTATTTACCTTTGGTGCGCTGGCAGAAGATGGCATTGAAGACTGAAATAAGAATTATAAAAGAGTTTATGTCGACAAAGGCCTGACAAAAGTTTAGATGTTGACCTGTTTAAAAGTGTTGTAAACTCACAGATGAGCCCCAGAGTCCAGACCAGAGAGGGTCCCATCCTCACATCCAGCGCTCGTCACTCTGCCTCTGACAAAGAGAGCCTCTGCCTCTCATTACAGGCTTACATCTACAGCACTCACAGAGGAAGAAGAAGTTACATTTGATAAGTATGTTTGAAGATTAAGGAGGGATAACATTGTTAATGTTTAGAAACGTGTTAGCTACTTCTCTTTTGTGGTTGTTTGTTTATGTTTCAGCTCACAGGGAAGTGAGTTAAAGGCCCAACCCCAGTTCCCTAATTTATCATTTCCCTTAGCCCCACCCCTTGAACTTCCTGTAGAGCTGTTTAGTAAGATTTATAATATCAAAATATAAGGTCTATAAAAGATGTCATACAACATAACATATAGTACAAGTATTCATAATATAGGGCTAAATATAATCTAATATACTTTATGATGTAGCCTATATTTCTATACACAGCATAATATTACTATAAGATCTAATTAAACACCCGTCATATCAAACAGTGTATGAACAGTTTATTGTGAGCATTTTGATTAGAGTCTTGCTCTGAACAATGTATGTTTGCTCAGTTCCTGTCTCAGTGTCTCAGACACAAGAGAAAAACAGGATGTGAGCAATTATGGACCACATTCTTTACGTTAACTCTTTGGCGACAGGGGTTATTTTTAAAAATAGAGATTTTTGAGATTCAAATTTCGATTAATAACGGTAACTTGTAAAGCAAAATTATTTAACTACAGTACAACTACAACTTCTAATGAGCAGGTAATCACACAGGAGGGAAAGACACAAGGCAGGAAGTAATTCATAAAACATAGGGAAGACATTTCAAAATAAAAACCAAGAACTCAAATACAAACTTGAAACAAACTCAGATACAATAACTAGACTCAGATACTACAAAGAACATAACATCAGAACAAAACTGAGACAGATACACTAACAAATCAGACTGACTATATAAACAGGCATGAATCCTGACAGATGTTCTCCTCAGAATCAGAGTGTTAGGGTGAGACCCGGTTAGCGGCTGGATGTCAGTGAGGTACGACGAGCAATGAGACACTGGAAGCACGGAGTTGGCATAGACCACTGTTTTTCTTTTTCAATAAATATTCCAAAGTGCTATGTACAAAGTGCAGTGGCGGAAGAATGAGCTCAGTTCTCTCCGGCAGTCCACTCATACTGATAATTTGAGGCGCCTTAAATATGTTCCAACCAACTGGCTAAAAAACCAAACATGTACATACATTAACATTAGCTTTCCTTAAAACAATGTTATTATCCTCCAAACAAATAGACCAAACCATAAACCATATTTACAACCGAAAACAATTCACAAACTCTAAAACCAAACACCTATAATTATTTAAAACCCATAAACCATAAAACACTGTTTCGCTTCTTCCCTCTCCATTCCCCTGCCTTGGTCTGGTCCGAACCTTTTAATGTTGGTCGGTCCCCGGGACTCTTGGCCAGACACCTGGAGACAAGGAACAGAGCGGTGAGTAAAACCAACACACGGCACCAAACAACCTTTAAAAACACACTACACCCAACACTTAAAACCAAGCACACAATTATACACATCTATTGCACATTTTGCTCTAATTGTTTGTTCTCCCCGCAGACCGGCCGCCATCCTACAACGCGCTCCACCAGATCCGCAGGTGAAACTATAAAACAATCAATCAATTATTTCTTAAAAACCATCGTGTGCAATGTCCTTCTTTATTTGCAAATTTGCATTCGTTTAAAGTGCTGTGTGCTAGACAAGTGCAAAGTGCATTTACAAAGTACCCAGTGCCCTTCAGTGCGTATTCTCCATTTCTTTTCTGTAACGAACAGTCTGTTTGTTACAGTCAGCCATTATTTAAGACAAAGCTTCATCACAGGTGTATTTTTATTTGACAATTTCGCATTTTCCAGCTCGCGTGTAGAGACAGAGCCGGTCTTAACCAATGACTGTAAAAAATACTAACGTCTGGACGAAAAAACGGATAGCGCTGTTATACATTAGCAAATAAAAAGTTCTGTAAATACGAGTGTGACCTGTCGATGTGAGGATAACGATAGCAAACTGCGTTTTTTTTTTTTCATGAAATGGATTAGTGCATAAATGACTTCAAGTTTAAAGGAAGATAAAACAGTACTGTTATTTATCTTTATTTTTGCCCAAATTACTTACATTTGCACCTCTCTCACAGCTGCTGGTAAACACACTACATTTTGGAAAATATGTGTATACCTTTGTAACCCTTCTTGATCCAAATAAGTATCTTTGGACACTACTTGGTCTCGTGGATGCGCAAAACAACTCATTGGGATTAGGATTTGGGATTGGGCTTAGTGTGTCATATAAATGTGTGACTTTGGACCTAAAAAAGAAACAAGTGCAGTGACCCACTTTAAAAACTGAATGTGCTGGAGTTCAAGGAGCAGTGTTGTCGTCCTGGGCCTGATCCTCTCTGTTAGTGTTCATCCATGAGTTAAAGTCAGATCCTGGTTCATTCTGGTTTCTGACTGAACTCTATCGTCTCCTGTCACATCTGACACATCTTCTGTTAGAGCTGTCACTGACTGAGAGCTACACTCGAACACGTCCCTCCCACGAAAACAAAGAGTCAAACACAAAAGATTTAGTTTTATAGGAACAGGGGTGAGAAATAAAAGGGATTTCCACTGTGTCAGGATTACTACACTGTACATAGTGAATAAATGTGTGGACACACACCCATCCTCACACCTGAGAGCAACACTGTCACTGTTTGGAAAAGCTCCAGTCCAATTATGTGTCTTACATTTAAATAAAGGACAGTGCAATAAAACCTGAACAATTAGGAAAGTAATAATATTAACCATGTTCAGAGTAAAATGTGAGAGGATGAGGTGCTTTAAGCTTCTGTGTCTCTATTATTACTGCAGATCTAAATAAAATATATGAAGCACAATATGAGTCAGTGCTGGTGTTTAGACTGCAGCTGTTTAAATTATAACTTGACAAACTTCAAGAATTACAATGACATGGTTCTTGAGGTAATATTCTCTTACATCAAATTAAAATTCTCCAGTGAAAAAATGAAATAAAAACAAGATGAACAAAGTCAGAAAACAGAGACCAGATCTGACATCAGTGATGCTGTGACATTTGAACAGGAGAGGTTTTCATGAAGATTCTTGTCGACAACGATCTTCCTACAAACTTGAACGAAAAAATAAATACCAGATTTTGTCCCATCCCTTTAATGAGAATTAGGATGACCCCTAGTGGCATTTGTTTGAACTACAGGGACCATTGACTGAACCTGATGTAGCCTCCATCTCTTCTTCTTTGTGTCTTCTCTCTCCTGCAGAGACACTTATAATCATGAGTCTGTTTCATATTCATAAAAACTTTCTTTTCCAAAGTTTCTCTTTTATCGACTCTGTCCATTAAAGTCAACAATGTGTGAGGTCTTTCTGTCTCTTTCAGAAACCTTGAGTTATTCAGATGAAACTAGAAAGTGTGACGATCAGCTCTGGTCGTCTTCTCGACACAAAAAGAAGAGACTCAACCATGTTTTGAAGTTCAATCCCAATCATAGCATTTGTAACATCTGTGAAAGATTTTACAACAAAGTTATCCACAGTCACTTTGAATGATCTCAGTTTATTATTTATTTTAAAGTGTACTATTTCCTCTTTGGCCTGTCTCTTCATACACACACTCTTCATCTAGAAAATAGAATAAACATGCCATTGTATATGTTTTACAAATTTAAAACAGTGTAATTCTTTATTTTCATCATTAATGTTGGTCAGTTAATATACTTCTGAGAAAAGAGATGTTGACGTAGTCTTGAGTCTAATCTCGCTGATCATGTGACCTGCAGCAGAGCTCTGATTGGTTTTCTGAGTCCTACGAGTCATTAAACATGGATCAATACAAGAAAGTGTTGTGGCAAAGTTCTCCGAAACTGACCACTCAGCCTTCAGAAGCACCATCGTATGGAATAATTCACTAACGCACAACCATTTCAATGCCATAGATTCTTTTATTGTTCACAACCCCAACTCTACTAAATATTGTTCCTCAAACTAGAGTCTTTAAACTTTTTTCACATGACCCCTCTCCGAGGCAGTGCGTGCAGCTGGGGAAGAATGTCTTGGACACTCTCACCATCAGCACAGGAGCGCCACAGGGCTGTGTACTTTCTCCTTTACACAACTGCTGGACCTCCAGCCACGACTCTGTAAAACTGATTAAGTTTGCGGATGACACTACCCTCATCGGGCTCATCTCGGACAATGATGAGTCTGCCTACAGGAGGGAGGTGGACCGGCTGTCCTGGTGCAGTGGCAACAACCTGGAGCTCAACGCCCAGAAGACAGTGGAGATGATCGTGGACTTCAGGAAAGTCACAGCCCCCCAGCCCCCCCTCACCCTGACAGACCTCCCCATTACCACCGTAGACTCCTTCCGCTTCCTCAGTACCACTCTCACTCAGGACCTCAAGTGGGAGCCCACCATCGGCTCCCTCATCAAGAAGGCCCAGCAGAGGATGTACTTCCTGTGGCAGCTGAGGAAAGCCAAGCTGCCAGTGCAGATGATGGTGCAGTTCTACACGGCCATTATTGAGTCCATCCTCACCTCCTCCATCACCGTGTGGTACTCTGGAGCCACAGCCAGGGACAGAAAAAGACTACAGCGCATTGTGCGCTCTGCTGAGAAGGTGATCAGCTGCAGCCTTCCATCTCTCCAGGACCTGTACGTCTCCAGGACTCGGGGACGAGCAGGTCGGATCACAGAAGAAAAGAGTGGCAAATTTTAATGAGTTTTTCACTGAAGTCTACTCAAAGGCCATATGTCTGATATACCAAGAAACTGAACTCAAAATCAGCCGCTTCTTTTCTACCAAGAAAAATACAAACTAGCCAAGTTACAGACATTTATTTCTAGTTTGTTCACCCCTGCTGTAGGGTGTTACTGTTCAGTAAAATTATTTTGTGTAGCAGCTGAAGATCTTTAAAATATACAACAATTATTCACTGTTTTAATAAATCTGCTTGCACCAATAAATACAAACAATTCAAGTTGCAGTGAGTCCAACTAAAGGGCATTTAAAGTCACTCGACCTCAAATTTCACAACAAACTTTAACACACATTACAAATTAAGCAAGACTCTAGCTCAAATCAACACAAAGATTGTTTTTATCACGTCACAATCTGTTCAAATAATAATCTGAATACTTTACCGGACACAGTTAGAGTTTAGTCACATTTATCGAGCTGCTCTGACGACCGACCCTGGTATTCTCTGCTCATCATGCAATGGTAAGTCTTTATCCGGTGTAGAAATGAGACACATTTGGAGTATTTCTCAACTCAACATCTGAAATACAAAGGAAGAAGAAACAAAGATGAGTATCGACAGAAAATAAAGGTGCATTACCTTCAAGCGTTTCCAATGAAGACAAGGATATTCAGCACTGAAAATCAGAAATGTCATTATATAAGCAATCAAAGAAACTTAATATACAGCAACATACTCACATTTTAATAGAAAAACCAAAGACAGTGTGTCTCATTCTTGTAACTTAAAAAGTGAGAGCTCTGAATTAAAGAAGGTATGTTTAAAAGCTGGTGTTTCTTCTTTTTTCAACTCGTTACTTTCTTATTTTTTAGACAAAACTTGCAAAACCTTCACTGGGAACACTTTCTAACACACATACAATAAATATAATAAAATATATGCCTTAGTAGCTTTTTTTAGCTTTTGTAGTAATGTTTTAAAAAGGTGTGTCAGTAAAGTTTACAGTGCATGATCACATGTCACAGATTGAGCTCCTCTTTATAAGGGTTTACATAAGGATTAGAAAACATTAATGTATAAAGTTATCTAGAGGTAGTCCTTAAGAAAAGTGAAGGAAAATTTCATGCATAACCCAATTTACTGGTTAATGGCTTACAACCCATTAGGAACCTTTTATTAATGAATTTTAATCTTAGAAGCTTAATAACTTTGTGCTTTGGAAAAGGATTAACATATTAATAAGGTATTTGCTTTGTGAAAATAATTATTTGTTAATACATTGTAAGTATCTTATTATCAGAGTATATTCTAAAGCAGGAGTGTCAAATTTTTTTAGCCACAATCTGATCTGAAGTGGACTAGTAAAATAATTGCATAATAAACTATAAATAACAAAAAAAAGTGTTAAACAGGTACAATTATATTATAATGGCAGTGCTCTCATTAATCACAGACAAAAAAGGCTAATGTTGGCAAAAGTCTTCATCATGTGTTTTTACAAACTCATTCTCACAATATATCTTTGATGCTAATGTTTTTATGCTAGCATAAACGTAGCTAACTTTTACTGCTGCATCACTGACCTTTCAACTACAGATAAAAACAGGTTTCCCATTCTCCTCAGTGAATAAATAGAAAGTGGTCATTTTTTCTTGCAGAATTTTACATCTTGTGTCTACTTTTCTGTGTCACAGAGTTATTTTTACAGAAAAGAGTAAAACAAACTCACCATTTATGGGACCAGATGGTGAACTGCTGCCCTTATACCATCAATGCCTGGGAGTCAGTGTTGTGTTGCGTTCTCTACTCTTACCAAAACACAGCGACCCCAAGTGGACAAAATACAAATAGCAATTAACTGGATTTAAAATGGCATTTTTCTTTTTCCATCCCAGTCTCAGATTAACTTCCTACCAAAAGCAGCCAAGGAACCTCTCCTACTTCTCTTTTATTAAAACAGTACAAATACATTACACCAAACAGAAGTTAGCTTAGCGTTAGTGAAGCTGCAAACAGCAAATATTTCTGCTTTGTTAAACATTACATGATTGAATTGAAAATATTTATTGGGTTTCGCGTTGCCTCCATTTTCCTTGTTGCTGTTATTCTGTGACAAAACACACATTCAGCAGATATTAAACTTCCTGGAGCGTTTTATGACAAGCCAGTGTTGACCAATGGCAGCGCTCTCTTTTAAATGTAATACAATTGCATCTTCCACAGAAGGTAACATTTATCATCAAAACACAATATCAAAGTCTCAAAGTCCATTTAAACCAGGCCTTGGATAAAATGTATTAACTAAACTTGAGCAACTTTACGCTAAAACATAGAAATAACATGTCACTTTAATTTCATTTTGTACATCAACATGTGTGGACAGCTGCTTCAAGTGTTGTTTTTTACACTGCTCTGTTCACAGCTGAACCCTTCACTTGGCGTTGAAAGGCTTTGGGTGTGTCAGACCAACACAACAGAACACCCACAAACATTAGATTTTACACAAAGAGATGCTTTAGTTTGTGGATTTAAGTTTGTCGTCTGAAATACTGAAACCTGATTTGACATGATGACAAAAGAATCACAAAGAAAATAAGACACTGCAATAATGTACATACTTGAAAACATACTGGATTTTCTCTTTTAGCTTCAAGATGTTTAATAGGATACACATTATAGGCCTATGTACAAAAAGATAAAAATAAAACACCCTATAGAAATTACAAGATAAACATAAATACATGTATTTTGTTGTGGAGAGTATATGAATGTATGATATTTAAGTGTGTGTGAGACAGGTTCAAAGTGACACAATGTGATGCTGTGTGTTTTTCTTGTTGATAATGAGGCCTTGTGTAACTTTTAGTAGCCCTAAAATATATCTTTTCAAAATCATTTAATGGTTCTTAAACATGAGATCAGTAAAATTGTGTCTGTCTCACTGACACAGTCCCCTCAGCTGGACAGTGTGTACTTCCATATAAACACAGAGATGGAGTTTGTAATTGGACCTCGGAGTAAAGTGTTTCTTCTTTGTCTTCAACCTGAATAGTTGATTATAGTGACGGGGTATATAAGTGGGACGGTGGCAGTGTGTGTATTATATTGATGCATTGTGATAGTTTTGAAAGTGGTGGCACTAGTAATTGTTTTTGTTTCGTTTTGTGAACGTCGCCTTTTATTTTAGTTTAGTGTTTTCTCCTTTTTGTTGTTTTGTTGTGTGTGAGATTCAGACTGACATTGGACATATCCAAAACCCTGATTAAAATGGCTAAAATACTAAAGTAAAGAATTGAATTGATTTAATGGCTTAGTATTATCCCACTCAATTGTTTTTGTAAAATATGTCTGTGATTATTTATCTATTAATATTTCATATTTCATTGTAATGTTCAAGTTGCTTCAATAAAAGTAAATGAACAAACTAATTAAAAACAAACATTAATATTGATTCCAGAATACAAAAGAGGCAGGAAGGTGAAATGCCAACTGAATGAATCAAGCATTTAAACACAAACAAATAACCGCTAATAACAGTTGCTTTTAGATTTTTAAGAACACAAGGGACTTGACCTTCACTGTATTTTGTAAGTTGAGCTTTATTTATTCACATTTGCTTTTACCAGTCTAGGTTAATTATTTTGTAAAGGACCAACAAAAGTAGGATAATGCTAAAAGCTAAAAAAAATAAATAGCTATTTAGTGTGGCAACATAAGGCTGTTAGTATGCTACTTTTTAATGCTAATAGTTATGTCGAACTGATTTTCTCTTCCTTGTTAATGTTTAATTAACACCACGCTATCCCAGAATATAGTTAGTACTAGTATATACTAGTTACACAAACTGAAATAGCATTAACTAGCATTACATAATATCAAAAAATGACTAACTGTTAATGCTTCTGTGCCGGGCTAATGCTGAAACTAAGCTAACTCTAACAACTGTCAGCAAAAGTAAGCTATTTTAATTGTGTAGCTAATAAACACAAACTAAATAAGACAATGTTTCTGGTAAGTTAAAAACAACTGTAGTCTATAGGTCTATTTTAGTATTTCATTAATATATGTGGCATTATACCGTAATAATATGTTACTTAATACGTTTTATTTTTACTTTAAACAGTATTGCGCAATGAAAATGATATCTGACCAAGTTAGCTTTGTTGAAAATTGGTCATTTTTAAATGATAACTGCTAACGCTAGCTCAACCGTGTTCTTTTCTTTTCAAGGCCAAAATAAATTGTAGCTTGGAATATGAAACGGGCAAAATATTATACAAGATGGTTACACTTCAAACAAAACTAAGCTAACTGCTAACGCTAACTCTGTTGGTAATTAACGTTTTCCGATTCGAAAGAAAGCACGTAAACACCTGTTAAAGTCGGAAAACAGCTGGAAAACATTCCATATCAACGTTATTTGCGTCATCAACATGGCGGCGATAAAGAAATGTATGTAATGTAAAGATTTTTTAGCATTTAGTCATTTAAAAATATTTTATACCAACGTTAATAATTATACACGTTAATAACTCGATATTATAATAGCACAACTTCTTTCTGTTTTAGCTAAAACCTTAAAATGAATCCTGAGTCTGGAGAGCATTCACTGCCCTACCCGAATGAGCCACCTCTGGTGATGGGCTTCAGACAGACCAGCTGGCCCCGCAGATGGTGCCTGAAGGTGGTGGACCACTCCGCCTGGAAGTTTCTGTCCATGGTTATGGTCCTCGAGAACTGTGTGGCACTGAGCTTATACGACCCTACAACGCTGAAAGGGACTTCCTCTTAGTGGTAAGATTTATTATTCAGTGTAACAGTTTGTGTGTTGTTTATTAAAGATTCAATAGCACCATTTGTTATTGTTTGGGATAGGTTATGGTTTGGAAACATATTCTACAGGCAGAACAACTTTGAGAAATTGAGAAAGTATTTTGTGAACATATACACAAAAAAATAAAAAAGCCTGTATTTACATCAAACAGATGTAACAGATGCCTGTATGTCTGACAGCACAGCTAACATCAACAGCTAACGGTTAAACAAAATCTTTTAATGTTTCCATTGTAAACCAGACTTATTGCATAAATTATGTTTTCCGGTTTTCCAGCTTCTAGTCATTTATTGTGCATGCTACCTTATATTTACCAGTATTTTGCAGTATTTGTCATGCATGGGATTGGTATAATAAGGTTTAACCAAAATCTTGATGAATGTAGCTATCAGCAACATTAACTTAATTAATAAAGTTAGCAAACACTAACCAGTTTGTTAAAATTAAGCCTCCAAGTTTGGAGAAAATCTATGCATGATTCCATGGTAAACCAGAGATATAGAACCACTAAGCCACCGCAGTGGCTCAGTGGTAGAGCAGTTGTCCTATAACCGGAAGGTTGGCGGTTGAAATCCCGCTCTGCCCTGTTCATGATGTTGTTGTGTTCTTGGGCAGGACACTTAACCCACCTTGCCTGCAGTGTAGGGAATGGCAGCCCCTCTCTGTCTGCCCCAGGAGTGAATGGGGAGAGTGGAAACAAAATGTAAAGCGATTTGGGTGCCCGAGAAGGGTGCAAAAGGTGCTATATAAATGCATGCCATTTACCATATTGCATTAGTTGTTTTCCAAATTATTGTAATTTATTGTACATGGCCTGCTGCCTTATATTTTCCAGTTTTCAGCTCAGCAACCTCAGTTTTGCATATTAAGATTAATCATATTAATCATATTCATCATATTAAGCCTTAATTTAAACCCCATTTGGATGCTATATTTCCAGTGTTAGCAAACGCTAGCTAGTCTGTTAACATGAATATTGCAAGCCTCCAAGCACAGACGTCAGACACAAACATGTCTTTTAATGTAGGGGCTTGGTCTCCAAGTGGCGAAGCAGTTTTGAAAGCTTCATTGCTTCATTAGAAACCTGTTCAAATCCATTTAAACCTTTTCAAATCCATCTAAAACCATTCATTTTTATTCATTTGTTTCAGTCGTTTTAGATGGATTTGAACAGGTTTATCTTATGGGGCTAATGAACTGGTACCAGTTCGCGGACTGCGCCCTACATCTTAAACCCGTTCAAATCCAACTAAAGCCTGTTCAAATCCAACTAAATCTTGTTCAAATTCACTTAAAACCTGTTCATATCCATCTAAATATAGTATTGAGGAAATACTGAAGTGATTTAGAAACGCACATCAGAAGCTAAGCTACATTTAGGAAATACCATCACTTTCACGCCCCAAGCGTTACGGGGCAGCCAAGAAGAGAGACATCTAGTGAAGCTGCAGATAAAGCTTTGGATCTATTAGCTTTGAATCAAGAGGTCTGATCCATGGGTAGCTTCTGGTGCGCAAATCATCCAGGAGATGTTTCTTAGATCGGTGCAGAATTTGTAGACATACAATTATACTGTGTTTTTGGGTTTAATCATTTCCTATGGCAGTGACAAAAGAGAATGCCAACCAAGATGACTGACTGCTATAAAACCACGTTACTTGTCATAAATCAATTTAACTGTGTGTTTTAAATGAAAGCAGCAGGATCATTTGGACAAGCCTCTACCCCACAGCATTGCAGTGTATGTTTATTGAAACATTGGAATAATAAATTATACTGGCTACTGTCCAGACTAACGAATTCAAATTTCAAAATGTATAACTTTTCATTTAGCATCTGCTCAGGCATTTTTAGGAAAATAAAACACATTGTTGAGCGAGAGATCTAAATACAATCACTCTGAAAGACAGTCATTATAATGTGTGGCAGTTCTGCAATGAATGTTAAGGTTGCTTCCTCTTTTCCTCTTTTATTTTTGTTCGACCAGATTCTGGATTACTTTTTCATCAGCTTCTTTCTGATTGAAACAATAATGAATGTGTTGGCTCACGGAGTCTTCCGTCATGAACACAGTTATCTGCGGAACAAGTGGAACTGTTTTGATGCCTTCATTATTGCTGTTGAGTGAGTATCCAACAAATAAACACATATACAACAACGCTGCTTTGTGATCAACCACTTTTGCACTTATGTTATTAATGATATTTTGTCTGTGTTGTCCTTTAAGGCTGCTGGGATATGTTTTGAGTGGTTTCCGTATTGACGTCTTCTGGTTGTTAGATTTTCTGAGGCCACTGCGCCTGATAAGTAGGATAACATGTAAGTCTTTTTCCAAACCACAAACATAGTAAAAAAACACTGAAATAAAATTGAGACAACAAGTGCAGTTCAAATCAATTATCTAACTTGTTTGAGCAGCTCTGGAGAACTGTGGAGACCCTCTTAAAAACCCTGGCCAGGTTCTCTAATGTCCTGCTCTTCAACCTGGTCATCATCTCCTACATCATTCCAGCAGTGCTTATGTGGATGGGATAGCTACCAAACACTGCTTTCTCGGAGCTGATGTGACGTAAGTTTAAAATTATAGTCTAGGGCGTTTTCCTCCTTGAAAGTCCACCATCTACATCACGTTGCAACTTTCTAAGTAGCTCACCAAAGACTTAAGGAATCCTACATAAACTTGATCCGTCACTCAGCAAACCAACATACCTTTATATCCAATCTGGGCACAAATGTTTGATTTGGTCATTCAAAGTCTGAAAGATGGACAAATGGAATACTAACAATGTTGCATTTCCAGCAGTCTTTTGTGATATGGATATAGAGAGTTGCAGCGTCAATACATGTTTAATATATATTATGCAACTGGACCTATAAGCATTGAGCAATGGCTTTAGTCTCACATTTGGCTGTTGCTTTCTAAAAGTATTGCTAGACTTCTGTATTTATCAGATGATTGGTTTTGTCTTCATTGTCTACAGACAAAAAGTATTAAAGTGTTTAAGTATGTCTCTATGTCTCTTAGGGTGACCCCCTGCTACTAAGCCCAATGGGGGACAAGGGGGACAATGTGGGACACTGCCTGGCGCGGCGAATTTATTCATCCATTCATTCATTTATTAATTTATTCATTCATTTATTCATTAATTCATTAATTCATTCATTGATTCATTAATTCATTTATTCATTCATTTATTAATTCATTCATTCATCCATTCATTTATTCATTCGTTCATTACTTTATTTATTCATTGATTCAATTATTCATTTATTCATTCATTCATTTTAATAAGTTGTTTATACATTATTTTGTACATATGTTTATGTTTGTAAATATGTTTGAATAATTAAATAATTACTATTAATAATAATCTCTGATCTCTAATTTTCTTCTTTAACACTGTGTTACTTTAAACCACACACCACCTACAGAGCCTAAAAATCATAAATAACAGTTTATTACATTCTTTTTGATAATTTACATGAAACAAGGAAACTAGCCGCTCTTCTAAAGACAAAGTGCATCTGGTGGGTCAGATACCTTTGGCCCGACCTGCCCCATACTGCTCCAGTGGAAACGAGGCTCATGTAACTGAGTTGGAGGGATGTCCAACTCATTTTAGTTCAGGGGCCACAGTCTGAGGAAAAGAGAGAGCAGCAAGTGGACATCTGAGATCAGTGAGCTGCAGGACAGAACAACACAAGGACTCCTTCTTTCTGACTGCCATAAGACTCTACCATTAGTCAGTCTGTGGAAGATGAAGAATTCTGCCTTAACTCATTTGAAGAGCCCTAACAACTGAATTTCCATTAAATAAAGTTTAAAGGGGATTGTTACGTAGGCTGACTGGGAAGTGGCTGGACGTTTGTGAATTAAAATTAATAATAGCAGAAATCAGAAGCTTATTTTTCAATAAATATCAAAGTGCACAATGTGCAAAAAGTGCAATGGAGGCTGGTGGAGTTCAGTCCTCTCCAGCAGCAGAACAAAAATGTTTATAACATCTGCTTAAATAACTGGGTAAAAACATTAAAACCCTTAACAAGTTATTAACAATAACTATGTTAAAATCCTCTTTGAAATAAGCCAAAACCATAAACCATATGTAAAAACCAATACAATTTACAAACCCTAAAAACCAAAGACTTGTACTCACTGAAACCCCTAAACCATTCAACAACCCACTTTGTTTTCCCTCACATTCCCCTGCCTTGGTCTGACCCGGAACCTTTTTAGTGTGTTTGTTTCTCTGGGGTCTTGTTTTGGCCAGAAACCTGGACATATTAAAAGCACATTTAAAACACACTCACTTTTCTCGATACAAGTTCTAATTGTTTCTCCTCTTATTTATACAATCATGTGCGATGTCTTTAAGTGCAACTTTGATTTTGTATAAAGTGATGTGTTCTTTAAAAGTGCTAAGTGTATCTTTAAAGTGCTCAGTGACATGTTCAGTGCGCTGTGCATTTATACTATATTATATTACGGTAAAGACCTGTTACAGAGAATAATAAAGTCATTTTGAGTTTTAAATTAACAGTTATGGAT
>JALDNG010004831.1:0-16049 GCA_024349245.1 Neodontobutis hainanensis
TTAGTCCTGGTTTGTTGTGTTCAATCTTGACCTAACCGGTCTTTCTCTGGTCTCCAGAGGATGCGGCCCCAAACCCTCAGACCCCTCGTAGACCGGCTCACGGCCGTAAAGTCCTGGACATCGAAGTGTACTCCAGTCGCTCGAAGGTCACGTGGCTGTGGACGGCACCACTGTGAGTCACGTTACCCTCACACAGCTCTCCCCAGCTGTGGTCATTCTGAGAAGAATTGTGTCAGTTTCTGCTTCTGTGTGTTTCAGGTTCTGGAGGGCGACATGAGGGAGCAGGGCCGAGGATCCATGTCATCGTCCTCAACCAGGCTTCGGTCTGAGCTCTTTACTCCAGACAGTTTAACATCACTGCACTCGTCCAAAAATGTCACGTGACTTTGTTTCTTTAACGCCGCAGGGTCATGTGATGGCAAAGAGGATATTTGACACGCACTCTCCTCACGAAGACGAGGCCATGATCCTGTTCCTGAACATGGTCACACGAGGAAGAGTTATCATCTTCACCATCAAGGTCTGTCCAGAAAGAAGAACCTCACACATGTTTATCAGTCTGAAACAAGTTTAGTCTGGGTCTGAAACAGGTTTAGTCTGGGTCTGAAACAAGTTTAGTCTGGGTCTGAAACAGGTTTAGTCTGGGTCTGAAACAGGTTTAGTCTGGGTCTGAAACAAGTTTAGTCTGGGTCTGAAACGGGTTTAGTCTGGGTCTGAAACAAGTTTAGACTGGGTCTGGGACAGGTTTGGACTGGGTCTGGGACAGGTTTGGACTGGGTCTGGGACAGGTTTAGACTGGGTCTGGGACAGGTTTAGACTGGGTCTGGGACAGGTTTAGTCTGGGTCTGAAACAGGTTTAGTCTGGGACAGGTTTAGTCTGGGTCTGGGACAGGTTTAGTCTGGGTCTGGGACAGGTTTAGTCTGGGTCTGAAACAGGTTTAGTCTGGGTCTGAAACAGGTTTAGTCTGGGTCTGAAACAAGTTTAGTCTGGGTCTGAAACAAGTTTAGTCTGGGTCTGAAACAGGTTTAGTCTGGGTCTGAAACAGGTTTAGTCTGGGTCTGAAACAAGTTTAGTCTGGGTCTGAAACAAGTTTAGTCTGGGTCTGAAACAGGTTTAGTCTGGGTCTGAAACAAGTTTAGTCTGGGTCTGAAACAGGTTTAGACTGGGTCTGGGACAGGTTTAGTCTGGGTCTGAAACAAGTTTAGACTGGGTCTGGGACAGGTTTGGACTGGGTCTGGGACAGGTTTGGACTGGGTCTGGGACAGGTTTAGACTGGGTCTGGGACAGGTTTAGACTGGGTCTGGGACAGGTTTAGTCTGGGTCTGAAACAGGTTTAGTCTGGGACAGGTTTAGTCTGGGTCTGGGACAGGTTTAGTCTGGGTCTGGGACAGGTTTAGTCTGGGTCTGAAACAGGTTTAGTCTGGGTCTGAAACAGGTTTAGTCTGGGTCTGAAACAAGTTTAGTCTGGGTCTGAAACAAGTTTAGTCTGGGTCTGAAACAGGTTTAGTCTGGGTCTGAAACAGGTTTAGTCTGGGTCTGAAACAAGTTTAGTCTGGGTCTGAAACAAGTTTAGTCTGGGTCTGAAACAGGTTTAGTCTGGGTCTGAAACAAGTTTAGTCTGGGTCTGAAACAGGTTTAGACTGGGTCTGGGACAGGTTTAGTCTGGGTCTGAAACAGGTTTAGTCTGGGTCTGAAACAGGTTTAGTCTGGGTCTGGGACAGGTTTAGACTAGGTCTGGGACAGGTTTAGTCTGGGTCTGGGACAGGTTTAGTCTGGGTCTGAAACAGGTTTAGTCTGGGTCTGGGACAGGTTTAGTCTGGGTCTGAAACAAGTTTAGTCTGGGTCTGAAACAGGTTTAGTCTGGGTCTGAAACAGGTTTAGTCTGGGTCTGAAACAGGTTTAGTCTGGGTCTGAAACAGGTTTAGTCTGGGTCTGGGACAGGTTTGGTCTGGGACAGGTTTAGACTGGGTCTGGGACAGGTTTAGTCTGGGTCTGAAACAGGTTTAGTCTGGGTCTGAAACAGGTTTAGTCTGGGTCTGAAACAGGTTTGGTCTGGGACAGGTTTAGTCTGGGTCTGGGACAGGTTTAGAATGGGTCTGGGACAGGTTTGGACTGGGTCTGGGACAGGTTTAGACTGGGTCTGAAACAGGTTTAGTCTGGGTCTGGGACAGGTTTAGTCTGGGTCTGAAACAGGTTTGGTCTGGGACAGGTTTAGTCTGGGTCTGGGACAGGTTTAGTCTGGGTCTGGGACAGGTTTAGACTGGGTCTGGGACAGGTTTAGACTGGGTCTGGGACAGGTTTGGTCTGGGTCTGAAACAGGTTTAGTCTGGGTCTGGGACAGGTTTAGTCTGGGTCTGTGACAGGTTTAGTCTGGGTCTGAAACGGGTTTAGTCTGGGTCTGAAACGGGTTTAGTCTGGGTCTGGGACAGGTTTAGTCTGGGTCTGGGACAGGTTTAGTCTGGGTCTGGGACAGGTTTAGTCTGGGTCTGAAACAGGTTTAGTCTGGGTCTGGGACAGGTTTAGACTGGGTCTGGGACAGGTTTAGACTGGGTCTGGGACAGGTTTAGTCTGGGTCTGAAACAGGTTTAGTCTGGGTCTGGGACAGGTTTAGACTGGGTCTGCGACAGGTTTAGTCTGGGTCTGGGACAGGTTTAGACTGGGTCTGGGACAGGTTTAGACTGGGTCTGGGACAGGTTTAGTCTGGGTCTGAAACAGGTTTAGTCTGGGTCTGGGACAGGTTTGGTCTAGGACAGGTTTAGACTGGGTCTGGGACAGGTTTAGTCTGGGTCTGGGACAGGTTTAGTCTGGGTCTGAAACAGGTTTAGTCTGGTTCTGAAACGGGTTTAGTCTAGGTCTGGGACAGGTTTAGTCTGGGTCTGAAACAGGTTTAGTCTGGGTCTGAAACGGGTTTAGTCTGGGTCTGGGACAGGTTTAGTCTGGGTCTGGGACAGGTTTAGAATGGGTCTGAAACAGGTTTAGTCTGGGTCTGGGACAGGTTTAGTCTGGGTCTGAAACAGGTTTAGTCTGGGTCTGAAACAGGTTTGGTCTGGGACAGGTTTAGTCTGGGTCTGGGACAGGTTTAGAATGGGTCTGGGACAGGTTTGGACTGGGTCTGGGACAGGTTTAGACTGGGTCTGAAACAGGTTTAGTCTGGGTCTGGGACAGGTTTAGTCTGGGTCTGAAACAGGTTTGGTCTGGGACAGGTTTAGTCTGGGTCTGGGACAGGTTTAGTCTGGGTCTGGGACAGGTTTAGACTGGGTCTGGGACAGGTTTAGACTGGGTCTGGGACAGGTTTGGTCTGGGTCTGAAACAGGTTTAGTCTGGGTCTGGGACAGGTTTAGTCTGGGTCTGTGACAGGTTTAGTCTGGGTCTGAAATGGGTTTAGTCTGGGTCTGAAACGGGTTTAGTCTGGGTCTGGGACAGGTTTAGTCTGGGTCTGGGACAGGTTTAGTCTGGGTCTGGGACAGGTTTAGTCTGGGTCTGAAACAGGTTTAGTCTGGGTCTGGGACAGGTTTAGACTGGGTCTGGGACAGGTTTAGACTGGGTCTGGGACAGGTTTAGTCTGGGTCTGAAACAGGTTTAGTCTGGGTCTGGGACAGGTTTAGACTGGGTCTGCGACAGGTTTAGTCTGGGTCTGGGACAGGTTTAGACTGGGTCTGGGACAGGTTTAGACTGGGTCTGGGACAGGTTTAGTCTGGGTCTGAAACAGGTTTAGTCTGGGTCTGGGACAGGTTTGGTCTAGGACAGGTTTAGACTGGGTCTGGGACAGGTTTAGTCTGGGTCTGGGACAGGTTTAGTCTGGGTCTGAAACAGGTTTAGTCTGGTTCTGAAACGGGTTTAGTCTAGGTCTGGGACAGGTTTAGTCTGGGTCTGAAACAGGTTTAGTCTGGGTCTGAAACAGGTTTAGTCTGGGTCTGGGACAGGTTTAGTCTGGGTCTGAAACAGGTTTAGTCTGGGTCTGGGACAGGTTTAGTCTTGGTCTGGGACAGGTTTAGTCTGGGTCTGAAACAGGTTTAGTCTGGGTCTGAAACAGGTTTAGTCTGGGTCTGAAACGGGTTTAGTCTGGGTCTGAAACGGGTTTAGTCTGGGTCTGGGACAGGTTTAGTCTGGGAATGAAACAGGTTTAGTCTGGGTCTGAAACGGGTTTAGACTGGGTCTGGGACAGGTTTAGTCTGGGTCTGAAACAGGTTTAGTCTGGGTCTGGGACAGGTTTAGTCTGGGTCTGAAACAGGTTTAGTCTGGGTCTGAAACAGGTTTAGTCTGGGTCTGAAACGGGTTTAGTCTGGGTCTGGGACAGGTTTAGACTGGGTCTGGGACAGGTTTAGACTGGGTCTGGGACAGGTTTAGACTGGGTCTGGGACAGGTTTAGTCTGGGTCTGAAACAGGTTTAGTCTGGGTCTGGGACAGGTTTAGACTGGGTCTGCGACAGGTTTAGTCTGGGTCTGGGACAGGTTTAGACTGGGTCTGGGACAGGTTTAGACTGGGTCTGGGACAGGTTTAGTCTGGGTCTGAAACAGGTTTAGTCTGGGTCTGGGACAGGTTTGGTCTAGGACAGGTTTAGACTGCGTCTGGGACAGGTTTAGTCTGGGTCTGTGACAGGTTTAGTCTGGGTCTGAAACGGGTTTAGTCTGGGTCTGAAACGGGTTTAGTCTGGGTCTGGGACAGGTTTAGTCTGGGTCTGGGACAGGTTTAGTCTGGGTCTGGGACAGGTTTAGTCTGGGTCTGAAACAGGTTTAGTCTGGGTCTGGGACAGGTTTAGACTGGGTCTGGGACAGGTTTAGACTGGGTCTGGGACAGGTTTAGTCTGGGTCTGAAACAGGTTTAGTCTGGGTCTGGGACAGGTTTAGACTGGGTCTGCGACAGGTTTAGTCTGGGTCTGGGACAGGTTTAGACTGGGTCTGGGACAGGTTTAGACTGGGTCTGGGACAGGTTTAGTCTGGGTCTGAAACAGGTTTAGTCTGGGTCTGGGACAGGTTTGGTCTAGGACAGGTTTAGACTGGGTCTGGGACAGGTTTAGTCTGGGTCTGAAACGGGTTTAGACTGGGTCTGAAACAGGTTTAGTCTGGGTCTGAAACGGGTTTAGACTGGGTCTGGGACAGGTTTAGTCTGGGTCTGAAACAGGTTTAGTCTGGGTCTGGGACAGGTTTAGTCTGGGTCTGGGACAGGTTTAGACTGGGTCTGGGACAGGTTTGGTCTGGGTCTGGGACAGGTTTAGTCTGGGTCTGGGACAGGTTTAGTCTGGGTCTGAAATGGGTTTAGTCTGGGTCTGAAATGGGTTTAGTCTGGGTCTGGGACAGGTTTAGCCTGGCTCTGGGACAGGTTTAGTCTGGGTCTGAAACAGGTTTAGTCTGGGTCTGGGACAGGTTTAGCCTGGGTCTGGGACAGGTTTAGTCTGGGTCTGAAACAGGTTTGGTCTGAAACAGGTTTGGTCTGGGACAGGTTTAGACTGGGTCTGAAACAGGTTTAGTCTGGGTCTGGGACAGGTTTAGTCTGGGTCTGGGACAGGTTTAGTCTGGGTCTGGGACGGGTTTAGTCTGGGTCTGGGACGGGTTTAGTCTGGGTCTGGGACAGGTTTAGTCTGGGTCTGAAACAGGTTTAGTCTGGGTCTGGGACAGGTTTGGTCTGGGAAAGGTTTAGACTGGGTCTGAGACAGGTTTAGACTGGGTCTGAGACAGGTTTAGTCTGGGTCTGAAACAGGTTTAGTCTGGGTCTGAAACAGGTTTGGTCTGGGACAGGTTTAGTCTGGGTCTGGGACAGGTTTAGTCTGGGTCTGAAACGGGTTTAGTCTGGGTCTGAAATGGGTTTAGTCTGGGTCTGGGACAGGTTTAGACTGGGTCTGGGACAGGTTTAGTCTGGGTCTGAAACAGGTTTGGTCTGAAACAGGTTTGGTCTGGGACAGGTTTACACTGGGTCTGGGACAGGTTTAGTCTGGGTCTGAAACAGGTTTAGTCTGGGTCTGGGACAGGTTTAGACTGGGTCTCGACAGGTTTAGTCTGGGTCTGGGACAGGTTTAGACTGGGTCTGGGACAGGTTTAGTCTGGGTCTGGGACAGGTTTAGACTGGGTCTGGGACAGGTTTAGTCTGGGTCTGAAACAGGTTTAGTTTGGGTCTGGGACAGGTTTGGTCTAGGACAGGTTTAGACTGCGTCTGGGACAGGTTTAGTCTGGGTCTGAAACAGGTTTAGTCTGGGTCTGGGACAGGTTTAGTCTGGGTCTGAAACAGGTTTAGTCTGGGTCTGAAACGGGTTTAGACTGGGTCTGGGACAGGTTTAGTCTGGGTCTGAAACAGGTTTAGTCTGGGTCTGGGACAGGTTTAGTCTGGGTCTGAAACAGGTTTAGTCTGGGTCTGAAACGGGTTTAGACTGGGTCTGGGACAGGTTTAGTCTGGGTCTGAAACAGGTTTAGTCTGGGTCTGGGACAGGTTTAGTCTGGTTCTGAAACAGGTTTAGTCTGGGTCTGGGACAGGTTTAGTCTGGGTCTGAAACAGGTTTAGTCTGGGTCTGGGACAGGTTTAGACTGGGTCTGGGACAGGTTTAGTCTGGGTCTGGGACAGGTTTAGACTGGGTCTGGGACAGGTTTAGTCTGGGTCTGAAACAGGTTTAGTCTGGGTCTGAAACAAGTTTAGTCTGGGTCTGAAACAGGTTTAGTCTGGGTCTGAAACAGGTTTAGACTGGGTCTGGGACAGGTTTAGTCTGGGTCTGAAATGGGTTTGGTCTGGGACAGGTTTAGTCTGGGTCTGGGACAGGTTTAGTCTGGGTCTGGGACAGGTTTAGTCTGGGTCTGAAACCGGTTTAGTCTGGGTCTGAAACCGGTTTAGTCTGGGTCTGAAACAAGTTTAGTCTGGGTCTGAAACAGGTTTAGTCTGGGTCTGAAACAAGTTTAGTCTGGGTCTGAAACAGGTTTAGTCTGGGTCTGAAACAGGTTTAGTCTGGGTCTGAAACAAGTTTAGTCTGGGTCTGAAACAGGTTTAGTCTGGGTCTGAAACAAGTTTAGACTGGGTCTGGGACAGGTTTAGTCTGGGACAGGTTTAGACTGGGTCTGGGACAGGTTTAGTCTGGGTCTGAAACAGGTTTAGTCTGGGTCTGAAACAGGTTTAGTCTGGGTCTGAAACAGGTTTAGTCTGGGTCTGGGACAGGTTTGGTCTGGGACAGGTTTAGACTGGGTCTGGGACAGGTTTAGTCTGGGTCTGAAACAGGTTTAGTCTGGGTCTGAAACAGGTTTGGTCTGGGTCTGAAACAAGTTTAGTCTGGGTCTGAAACAGGTTTAGTCTGGGTCTTGGACAGGTTTAGTCTGGGTCTGAGACAAGTTTAGTCTGGGTCTGAAACAGGTTTAGTCTGGGTCTGAAACAAGTTTAGTCTGGGTCTGAAACAGGTTTAGACTGGGTCTGGGACAGGTTTAGTCTGGGTCTGAAACAGGTTTAGTCTGGGTCTGGGACAGGTTTAGTCTGGGTCTGGGACAGGTTTAGTCTGGGTCTGAAACAGGTTTAGTCTGGGTCTGAAACAGGTTTAGTCTGGGTCTGAAACAGGTTTAGTCTGGGTCTGGGACAGGTTTAGTCTGGGTCTGAAACAGGTTTAGTCTGGGTCTGGGACAGGTTTGGTCTGGGACAGGTTTAGACTGGGTCTGGGACAGGTTTAGACTGGGTCTGGGACAGGTTTAGTCTTGGTCTGAAACAGGTTTAGTCTGGGTCTGGGACAGGTTTAGTCTGGGTCTGGGACAGGTTTAGAATGGGTCTGAAACAGGTTTAGTCTGGGTCAGGGACAGGTTTAGTCGGGGTCTGAAACAGGTTTAGTCTGGGTCTGAAACAGGTTTGGTCTGGGACAGGTTTAGTCTGGGTCTGGGACAGGTTTAGAATGGGTCTGGGACAGGTTTGGACTGGGTCTGGGACAGGTTTGGACTGGGTCTGGGACAGGTTTAGTCTGGGTCTGGGACAGGTTTAGTCTGGGTCTGGGACAGGTTTAGTCTGGGTCTGAAACAGGTTTGGTCTGGGACAGGTTTAGTCTGGGTCTGGGACAGGTTTAGACTGGGTCTGGGACAGGTTTAGACTGGGTCTGGAACAGGTTTGGTCTGGGTCTGGGACAGGTTTAGTCTGGGTCTGGGACAGGTTTAGTCTGGGTCTGAAACAGGTTTAGTCTGGGTCTGAAACGGGTTTTGTCTGGGTCTGGGACAGGTTTAGCCTGGGTCTGGGACAGGTTTAGTCTGGGTCTGAAACAGGTTTAGTCTGGGTCTGAAACGGGTTTAGTCTGGGTCTGAAACAGGTTTAGTCTGGGTCTGGGACAGGTTTGGTCTGGGACAGGTTTAGACTGGGTCTGGGACAGGTTTAGTCTGGGTCTGAAACAGGTTTAGTCTGGGTCTGAAACAGGTTTGGTCTGGGTCTGAAACAAGTTTAGTCTGGGTCTGAAACAGGTTTAGTCTGGGTCTGGGACAGGTTTAGTCTGGTTCTGAAACAGGTTTAGTCTGGGTCTGGGACAGGTTTAGTCTGGGTCTGAAACAGGTTTAGTCTGGGTCTGGGACAGGTTTAGACTGGGTCTGGGACAGGTTTAGTCTGGGTCTGGGACAGGTTTAGACTGGGTCTGGGACAGGTTTAGTCTGGGTCTGAAACAGGTTTAGTCTGGGTCTGAAACAAGTTTAGTCTGGGTCTGAAACAGGTTTAGTCTGGGTCTGAAACAGGTTTAGACTGGGTCTGGGACAGGTTTAGTCTGGGTCTGAAATGGGTTTGGTCTGGGACAGGTTTAGTCTGGGTCTGGGACAGGTTTAGTCTGGGTCTGGGACAGGTTTAGTCTGGGTCTGAAACCGGTTTAGTCTGGGTCTGAAACCGGTTTAGTCTGGGTCTGAAACAAGTTTAGTCTGGGTCTGAAACAGGTTTAGTCTGGGTCTGAAACAAGTTTAGTCTGGGTCTGAAACAGGTTTAGTCTGGGTCTGAAACAGGTTTAGTCTGGGTCTGAAACAAGTTTAGTCTGGGTCTGAAACAGGTTTAGTCTGGGTCTGAAACAAGTTTAGACTGGGTCTGGGACAGGTTTAGTCTGGGACAGGTTTAGACTGGGTCTGGGACAGGTTTAGTCTGGGTCTGAAACAGGTTTAGTCTGGGTCTGAAACAGGTTTAGTCTGGGTCTGAAACAGGTTTAGTCTGGGTCTGGGACAGGTTTGGTCTGGGACAGGTTTAGACTGGGTCTGGGACAGGTTTAGTCTGGGTCTGAAACAGGTTTAGTCTGGGTCTGAAACAGGTTTGGTCTGGGTCTGAAACAAGTTTAGTCTGGGTCTGAAACAGGTTTAGTCTGGGTCTGGGACAGGTTTAGTCTGGGTCTGAGACAAGTTTAGTCTGGGTCTGAAACAGGTTTAGTCTGGGTCTGAAACAAGTTTAGTCTGGGTCTGAAACAGGTTTAGACTGGGTCTGGGACAGGTTTAGTCTGGGTCTGAAACAGGTTTAGTCTGGGTCTGGGACAGGTTTAGTCTGGGTCTGGGACAGGTTTAGTCTGGGTCTGAAACAGGTTTAGTCTGGGTCTGAAACAGGTTTAGTCTGGGTCTGAAACAGGTTTAGTCTGGGTCTGGGACAGGTTTAGTCTGGGTCTGAAACAGGTTTAGTCTGGGTCTGGGACAGGTTTGGTCTGGGACAGGTTTAGACTGGGTCTGGGACAGGTTTAGACTGGGTCTGGGACAGGTTTAGTCTTGGTCTGAAACAGGTTTAGTCTGGGTCTGGGACAGGTTTAGTCTGGGTCTGGGACAGGTTTAGAATGGGTCTGAAACAGGTTTAGTCTGGGTCAGGGACAGGTTTAGTCGGGTCTGAAACAGGTTTAGTCTGGGTCTGAAACAGGTTTGGTCTGGGACAGGTTTAGTCTGGGTCTGGGACAGGTTTAGAATGGGTCTGGGACAGGTTTGGACTGGGTCTGGGACAGGTTTGGACTGGGTCTGGGACAGGTTTAGTCTGGGTCTGGGACAGGTTTAGTCTGGGTCTGGGACAGGTTTAGTCTGGGTCTGAAACAGGTTTGGTCTGGGACAGGTTTAGTCTGGGTCTGGGACAGGTTTAGACTGGGTCTGGGACAGGTTTAGACTGGGTCTGGAACAGGTTTGGTCTGGGTCTGGGACAGGTTTAGTCTGGGTCTGGGACAGGTTTAGTCTGGGTCTGAAACAGGTTTAGTCTGGGTCTGAAACGGGTTTAGTCTGGGTCTGGGACAGGTTTAGCCTGGGTCTGGGACAGGTTTAGTCTGGGTCTGAAACAGGTTTAGTCTGGGTCTGAAACGGGTTTAGTCTGGGTCTGAAACAGGTTTAGTCTGGGTCTGGGACAGGTTTGGTCTGGGACAGGTTTAGACTGGGTCTGGGACAGGTTTAGTCTGGGTCTGAAACAGGTTTAGTCTGGGTCTGAAACAGGTTTGGTCTGGGTCTGAAACAAGTTTAGTCTGGGTCTGAAACAGGTTTAGTCTGGGTCTGGGACAGGTTTAGTCTGGGTCTGAGACAAGTTTAGTCTGGGTCTGAAACAGGTTTAGTCTGGGTCTGAAACAAGTTTAGTCTGGGTCTGAAACAGGTTTAGACTGGGTCTGGGACAGGTTTAGTCTGGGTCTGAAACAGGTTTAGTCTGGGTCTGGGACAGGTTTAGTCTGGGTCTGAAACAGGTTTAGTCTGGGTCTGAAACAGGTTTAGTCTGGGTCTGAAACAGGTTTAGTCTGGGTCTGGGACAGGTTTAGTCTGGGTCTGAAACAGGTTTAGTCTGGGTCTGAAACAGGTTTAGTCTGGGTCTGAAACAGGTTTAGTCTGGGTCTGAAACAGGTTTGGTCTGGGACAGGTTTAGTCTGGGTCTGGGACAGGTTTAGAATGGGTCTGGGACAGGTTTGGACTGGGTCTGGGACAGGTTTGGACTGGGTCTGGGACAGGTTTAGACTGGGTCTGAAACAGGTTTAGTCTGGGTCTGGGACAGGTTTAGTCTGGGTCTGGGACAGGTTTAGTCTGGGTCTGGGACAGGTTTAGTCTGGGTCTGAAACAGGTTTGGTCTGGGACAGGTTTAGTCTGGGTCTGGGACAGGTTTAGACTGGGTCTGGGACAGGTTTAGACTGGGTCTGGAACAGGTTTGGTCTGGGTCTGGGACAGGTTTAGTCTGGGTCTGGGACAGGTTTAGTCTGGGTCTGGGACAGGTTTAGTCTGGGTCTGAAACAGGTTTAGTCTGGGTCTGAAACGGGTTTTGTCTGGGTCTGGGACAGGTTTAGCCTGGGTCTGGGACAGGTTTAGTCTGGGTCTGCAACAGGTTTAGTCTGGGTCTGAAACGGGTTTAGTCTGGGTCTGGGACAGGTTTAGACTGGGTCTGGGACAGGTTTAGACTGGGTCTGGGACAGGTTTAGACTGGGTCTGGGACAGGTTTAGTCTGGGTCTGAAACAGGTTTGGTCTGGGACAGGTTTAGACTGGGTCTGAAACAGGTTTAGTCTGGGTCTGGGACAGGTTTAGTCTGGGTCTGGGACGGGTTTAGTCTGGGTCTGGGACAGGTTTTGTCTGGGTCTGGGACAGGTTTGGTCTGGGACAGGTTTAGACTGGGTCTGGGACAGGTTTAGTCTGGGTCTGAAACAGGTTTAGTCTGGGTCTGGGACAGGTTTAGACTGGGTCTGAAACAGGTTTGGTCTGGGACAGGTTTAGTCTGGGTCTGGGACAGGTTTAGAATGGGTCTGGGACAGGTTTAGTCTGGGTCTGAAACGGGTTTAGTCTGGGTCTGGGACAGGTTTAGTCTGGGTCTGGGACAGGTTTAGTCTGGGTCTGAAAAAGGTTTAGTCTGGGTCTGAAACGGGTTTAGTCTGGGTCTGGGACAGGTTTAGACTGGGTCTGGGACAGGTTTAGACTGGGTCTGGGACAGGTTTAGACTGGGTCTGGCACAGGTTTAGTCTGGGTCTGGGACAGGTTTAGACTGGGTCTGGGACAGGTTTAGTCTGGGTCTGAAACAGGTTTAGTCTGGGTCTGAAACAAGTTTAGTCTGGGTCTGAAACAGGTTTAGTCTGGGTCTGAAACCGGTTTAGTCTGGGTCTGAAACAGGTTTAGTCTGGGTCTGAAACAAGTTTAGTCTGGGTCTGAAACAGGTTTAGTCTGGGTCTGAAACAAGTTTAGTCTGGGTCTGAAACAAGTTTAGTCTGGGTCTGAAACAGGTTTAGTCTGGGTCTGAAACAAGTTTAGTTTGGGTCTGAAACAGGTTTAGTCTGGGTCTGAAACAAGTTTAGTCTGGGTCTGAAACAGGTTTAGACTGGGTCTGGGACAGGTTTAGTCTGGGACAGGTTTAGACTGGGTCTGGGACAGGTTTAGTCTGGGTCTGAAACAGGTTTAGTCTGGGTCTGAAACAGGTTTAGTCTGGGTCTGGGACAGGTTTGGTCTGGGACAGGTTTAGACTGGGTCTGGGACAGGTTTAGTCTGGGTCTGAAACAGGTTTAGTCTGGGTCTGAAACAGGTTTGGTCTGGGTCTGAAACAAGTTTAGTCTGGGTCTGAAACAGGTTTAGTCTGGGTCTGGGACAGGTTTAGTCTGGGTCTGAGACAAGTTTAGTCTGGGTCTGAAACAGGTTTAGTCTGGGTCTGAAACAAGTTTAGTCTGGGTCTGAAACAGGTTTAGACTGGGTCTGGGACAGGTTTAGTCTGGGTCTGAAACAGGTTTAGTCTGGGTCTGGGACAGGTTTAGTCTGGGTCTGGGACAGGTTTAGTCTGGGTCTGAAACAGGTTTAGTCTGGGTCTGGGACAGGTTTAGTCTGGGTCTGAAACAGGTTTAGTCTGGGTCTGGGACAGGTTTGGTCTGGGACAGGTTTAGACTGGGTCTGGGACAGGTTTAGACTGGGTCTGGGACAGGTTTAGTCTTGGTCTGAAACAGGTTTAGTCTGGGTCTGGGACAGGTTTAGTCTGGGTCTGGGACAGGTTTAGAATGGGTCTGAAACAGGTTTAGTCTGGGTCAGGGACAGGTTTAGTCTGGGTCTGAAACAGGTTTACTCTGGGTCTGAAACAGGTTTGGTCTGGGACAGGTTTAGTCTGGGTCTGGGACAGGTTTAGACTGGGTCTGAAACAGGTTTAGTCTGGGTCTGGGACAGGTTTAGTCTGGGTCTGGGACAGGTTTAGTCTGGGTCTGAAACAGGTTTGGTCTGGGACAGGTTTAGTCTGGGTCTGGGACAGGTTTAGACTGGGTCTGGGACAGGTTTAGACTGGGTCTGGAACAGGTTTCGTCTGGGTCTGGGACAGGTTTAGTCTGGGTCTGGGACAGGTTTAGTCTGGGTCTGAAACAGGTTTAGTCTGGGTCTGAAACGGGTTTTGTCTGGGTCTGGGATAGGTTTAGCCTGGGTCTGGGACAGGTTTAGTCTGGGTCTGAAACAGGTTTAGTCTGGGTCTGAAACGCGGGTTTAGTCTGGGTCTGAAACAGGTTTAGTCTGGGTCTGGGACAGGTTTGGTCTGGGACAGGTTTAGACTGGGTCTGGGACAGGTTTAGTCTGGGTCTGAAACAGGTTTAGTCTGGGTCTGAAACAGGTTTGGTCTGGGTCTGAAACAAGTTTAGTCTGGGTCTGAAACAGGTTTAGTCTGGGTCTGGGACAGGTTTAGTCTGGGTCTGAGACAAGTTTAGTCTGGGTCTGAAACAGGTTTAGTCTGGGTCTGAAACAAGTTTAGTCTGGGTCTGAAACAGGTTTAGACTGGGTCTGGGACAGGTTTAGTCTGGGTCTGAAACAGGTTTAGTCTGGGTCTGGGACAGGTTTAGTCTGGGTCTGGGACAGGTTTAGTCTGGGTCTGAAACAGGTTTAGTCTGGGTCTGAAACAGGTTAAGTCTGGGTCTGGGACAGGTTTAGTATGGGTCTGAAACAGGTTTAGTCTGGGTCTGAAACAGGTTTAGTCTGGGTCTGAAACAGGTTTGGTCTGGGACAGGTTTAGTCTGGGTCTGGGACAGGTTTAGAATGGGTCTGGGACAGGTTTGGACTGGGTCTGAAACAGGTTTATCTGGGTCTGGGACAGGTTTAGTCTGGGTCTGAAACAGGTTTAGTCTGGGTCTGGGACAGGTTTAGTCTGGGTCTGAAACAGGTTTAGTCTGGGTCTGGGACAGGTTTAGTCTGGGTCTGGGACAGGTTTGGTCTGGGACAGGTTTAGACTGGGTCTGGGACAGGTTTAGACTGGGTCTGGGACAGGTTTAGTCTTGGTCTGAAACAGGTTTAGTCTGGGTCTGGGACAGGTTTAGTCTGGGTCTGGGACAGGTTTAGACTGGGTCTGGGACAGGTTTAGACTGGGTCTGAACAGGTTTGGTCTGGGTCTGGGACAGGTTTAGTCTGGGTCTGGGACAGGTTTAGTCTGGGTCTGAAACAGGTTTAGTCTGGGTCTGAAACGGGTTTTGTCTGGGTCTGGGATAGGTTTAGCCTGGGTCTGGGACAGGTTTAGTCTGGGTCTGAAACAGGTTTAGTCTGGGTCTGAAACGGGTTTAGTCTGGGTCTGAAACAGGTTTAGTCTGGGTCTGGGACAGGTTTGGTCTGGGACAGGTTTAGACTGGGTCTGGGACAGGTTTAGTCTGGGTCTGAAACAGGTTTAGTCTGGGTCTGAAACAGGTTTGGTCTGGGTCTGAAACAAGTTTAGTCTGGGTCTGAAACAGGTTTAGTCTGGGTCTGGGACAGGTTTAGTCTGGGTCTGAGACAAGTTTAGTCTGGGTCTGAAACAGGTTTAGTCTGGGTCTGAAACAAGTTTAGTCTGGGTATGAAACAGGTTTAGACTGGGTCTGGGACAGGTTTAGTCTGGGTCTGAAACAGGTTTAGTCTGGGTCTGGGACAGGTTTAGTCTGGGTCTGAAACAGGTTTAGTCTGGGTCTGAAACAGGTTTAGTCCGGGTCTGAAACAGGTTAAGTCTGGGTCTGGGACAGGTTTAGTATGGGTCTGAAACAGGTTTAGTCTGGGTCTGAAACAGGTTTAGTCTGGGTCTGAAACAGGTTAAGTCTGGGTCTGGGACAGGTTTAGTATGGGTCTGGGACAGGTTTAGTCTGGGTCTGGGACAGGTTTAGACTGGGTCTGGGACAGGTTTAGACTGGGTCTGGAACAGGTTTGGTCTGGGTCTGGGACAGGTTTAGTCTGGGTCTGAAACAGGTTTAGTCTGGGTCTGAAACGGGTTTTGTCTGGGTCTGGGACAGGTTTAGCCTGGGTCTGGGACAGGTTTAGTCTGGGTCTGAAACAGGTTTAGTCTGGGTCTGAAACGGGTTTAGTCTGGGTCTGGGACAGGTTTAGACTGGGTCTGGGACAGGTTTAGACTGGGTCTGGGACAGGTTTAGTCTGGGTCTGAAACAGGTTTGGTCTGAAACAGGTTTAGTCTGGGACAGGTTTAGACTGGGTCTGGGACAGGTTTAGTCTGGGTCTGGGACAGGTTTAGTCTGGGTCTGAAACAGGTTTAGTCTGGGTCTGGGACAGGTTTAGTCTGGGTCTGGGACGGGTTTAGTCTGGGTCTGGGACAGGTTTTGTCTGGGTCTGGGACAGGTTTGGTCTGGGACAGGTTTAGACTGGGTCTGGGACAGGTTTAGTCTGGGTCTGAAACAGGTTTAGTCTGGGTCTGGGACAGGTTTAGACTGGGTCTGAAACAAGTTTGGTCTGGGACAGGTTTAGTCTGGGTCTGGGACAGGTTTAGAATGGGTCTGGGACAGGTTTAGTCTGGGTCTGAAACGGGTTTAGTCTGGGTCTGGGACAGGTTTAGTCTGGGTCTGGGACAGGTTTAGTCTGGGTCTGAAAAAGGTTTAGTCTGGGTCTGAAACGGGTTTAGTCTGGGTCTGGGACAGGTTTAGACTGGGTCTGGGACAGGTTTAGACTGGGTCTGGGACAGGTTTAGACTGGGTCTGGGACAGGTTTAGTCTTGGTCTGAAACAGGTTTGGTCTGGGACAGGTTTAGACTGGGTCTGGGACAGGTTTAGTCTGGGTCTGGGACAGGTTTAGACTGGGTCTGCGACAGGTTTAGTCTGGGTCTCGACAGGTTTAGTCTGGGTCTGGGACAGGTTTAGACTGGGTCTGGGACAGGTTTAGTCTGGGTCTGGGACAGGTTTAGACTGGGTCTGGGACAGGTTTAGTCTGGGTCTGAAACAGGTTTAGTCTGGGTCTG
>JALDNG010004832.1:0-32047 GCA_024349245.1 Neodontobutis hainanensis
TTGTGGTAGTAGTACTAGTGTTAGTAGTAGTGGTAGTAGTTATGTTAGTAGGAGTAGTAGTGGTAGTAGAAGTAGTAGTAGCAGTGATAGTATTAGTAGTAGTATTAGTGGTGGTAGTTGTAGTAGTAGTAATGGTAGTAGTAGTGGTAGTGTTAGTTGTAGCAGTGGTAGTGGTAGTATTAGTGGTAGTAGTAATAGTGTTAGTAGGAGTAGTAGGAGTAGTAGTGGTAGTAGTCGTAGTAGTTGTAGTAGTAGATTTAGTAGTAGTAGTTGTACTAGTAGTGTCAGTAGTAGTGTTAGTAGGAGCAGTAGGGCAGTAGTTGTAGTAGTAGTGGCATTAGTGGTAGTAGTAGTAATATTAGTGGTGGTAGTAGGAGCAGTAGTTATAGAAGTGGTAGTAGTGGTAGTAGTGTTAGCCGTAGAGTAGTCTTACTAGAGTTAGTAGGAGTTTTATTTGTAGTAGTTTTAGTTGTGATAGTAGTAGTAGTATAAGTGGTGGTAGTTGTAGTAGTGGCAGTAGTAGTGTTAGTAGGAGTAGTAGTGGTAGTAGTGGTGATCGTGGTAGTAGTCGAGTATATGTAGTGCTATTAGTGGTAGTAGTAGTAATAATAGTGGTGGTAGTGGTAGTGGTTGTAACGGTAGTAGTTGTAGTAGAGTTAGTAGGAGTTGTAGTTTTTGTAGTCATAGTTGTGTTAGTAGGAGTAGTAGTAGTGGTTGTAGTAGTAATAGTGTTAGTATTAGTGGTGGTAGTTGTAGTAGTAGTATTAATGGTGGTAGTAGTATTAGTAGTATTTGTAGTGGTATTAGTAGTAGTAGTGGTAGTAATATAAATGGTAGTAGTAGTAGTGGTAATAGTAGTAGTAGTATTATTAGTAGTGGTATTTGTAGTAGTAGTGGTAGTGGTAATAGTGTTTTTGTGTGAAGAGAGAGACAAAAAGAACACAACTCTTAAATAATTACAAAATAAAACAAAGCAGAGCATAATATGTAGAATTTCAGTTCATTTTTTGTATTACACAAAACATTTTAACTTAAATTTAGACAAAAAGTGAAGAAAAAAGTTAGTCTGAATAAACAATCCCAAGTCGTCTGTTTTTTTCACATGGTTTCCTCTATAGTAGGTCTTGCACTTCTCTTTAACTTTAGATAGTGAGTATAATTTTAAGTTATTATAGAACTGGGACAGATAAACTAATCTATAAGGCTCAACAGGTCAGGAGGGGTTTGTCCTCTAACTGGAGGGTTGGTGGTGCAATCCTCTTTCCTGTTCTGTCTGTAATATGTTCGTGATAAAGAGATGATGAAGTCAGGAATGCTATGTAGGAATTATAATCAAGTCTTTTATGAAACTAAACAAATTCTGTAAATCTAGACAAAAAGTTAACACTAAATTGCACTAAAAACAGAATAAAATTTATTTGTAGATAGTAATAAAAAACTGGCAACAGCTGATATTTTTTTTACTAAACTAAATACATTTTTAATAATTAAAAATGGGGAAACTTTTGTCCTTTACTTTACTCCATCCATTCTGCTTGGAAATAGTTTTCCCTAAATTCTAAGTAAGTATCCTTACTAATCCTAATCCTAATCTAATGGAGGTGTTGGTGAATTGACTGTTGTTTGTTAGTGTCTGTCTCTGTTAGCCCTGGAAGTAAGTGACCACAGTCCATGGTGTTTCCTGCCTGAGGCCCAAAGCTGCTGAGATAGGTTCCTGTGAATCCAACAGAGGAAACCTGCCCATTTTACATCAGCGTCTCCAGGCCACAAAAGCATGTGATGGAGGAATGAAGGAAAGAGGAGCAAAAGACTACAGTGAAGATTTATAGTCATTTCCTTTCTAAATTAAGAAAATAAATGTAGCATGTTTGGTTTAAGTCTCTTTGTAATGAATTTTGTTAAAATGACATGGCCTAGACCTTAATGATGTAAAGCACATATATGAAACAAACTCATTGAAAAGACTGATAATGTTCATGGTGGTTATGATAGAGATTTTGAGAATCCTGAAATGTGTCAGGACATCTGCATATTTCACAGGGAGAATAGAAGATGGAAGACTTATATCCAGGCTGTTTATGCATATTACAAAGAGTAAAGGAGACAACAGTCCCCCCTGGGGGACACCTGCTGGAATGGCAAAAGGTGGTGAAGTGCAGTAGCCCCACTGCACAGTTTGTTCTCTACTCAGGTAGCGCTTCAAACTGAGCCATAGAGGGCGCCAATCATGCATGTTTGCCAGTACTTTGAACAATTGACTGTGAATGATTGTGTCAAAGGCTCGTGAAAAATCCACAATTGCATAACAAGAGCTTTTTTCCAAAGTGCTGGGGAGCTGTTGCGTCTTATACCAGCTTATTAAATACTTCCTCTTCAGATAGCAGTGTATAGCCGGACTGGCCTCACACTGAAGCAAAATGTTTAGCCAGGATGTCACATTCTAAATGACAAAGGGTATTTATGATGATAAACATTGTATGTGATAAAATACCCATGCATGGGTTTGATGGCACAAGAGTCATTTGTGTTAAATGAAGCAGAGACAAAGCAACACCTCATACATCAATAGGCTAAAATGGCTGCAGATTCAAAAGACAAAAACACAAAAACACATCCTGCACAATACACTCTGCAGCCAGCATCATTAAAAAGAACCTTGTTAACAATGTTCTTCTGAGGACTGAGGTGGCGTCATGAAGAAAATGCCTCTTATACTACATTTATTACAGGGACATGCAAGTTAGTGTATTCCTCAGTCAAACTCAGATGAATAGAACTAAAACAATAAGTTCACTCAGGTCTAAAAAGGTTTACTCAAAAAAACATGGAGAAATGAAACTCTTATTTGAATTGAATGGAGCCAGGTTTGATAGGTAATGATATGCTTGTAAAGAGTTTTGTTAGTGTGTGAGGTACCGCTCTTCAAACCTATCCAAATGTTTCTGTAACCTGTTTAAAACCACATTAAGTCCAGGTTAAACCATAATTCGAAAACCACCACTGGTTAATTTCTGAGTTTAACTGTTTTGCTCGAGAAGGACTTAAACGCCTGAAGGGAGCAGTTATGCTAGTGGTTCACAGGAGTTTAACTCTCCCATCAGGAGTCACACTGCCCATTCAACTCTCAACAACAGTGAAACCAGAACAGCCTGGTCGAACCACAGTTAGTTTCAGGTTAAAGCCCTCCCTACAGGGATGTTATCTCAGCTGTCGTACCAGTTGAACTCAGAATTGACTAAGCCTCTTGGAAAAATGATAAAATGTCTTCACCTTGAAACCTATGTACAGGTGCCTTTGTTGAAGCCTTTTCTTTATTATGTCCTAGACGACTGAGAACCTCCACAGACACATTGAAAAGGTGTCCATTTGAAACTTGATCTGCACACAAACTGTGATTCTTCTCCACCCTTCTGAAATGAAGGTGTACCTTTTTTACATATATACATATACATATATATATATATACATATATACGTATATGTGTTATATAAATATACATATATATGTATATATACATATATGTGTATATATACATATACTTATATGTCTTCCAGTTATTTGATTCTTCATAGATTTTAAAATGTGTTGAGGTCAGTGGTGACGCAATGGTTTAAGCGTCTGACTACGAATCAGAAGATTCTAGGTTTGACTCCTAGCTAGCTCGTAGCATGTTTTGATGTGCTGCTTCTAGGAATCACCCACATGAGCTTCTCACATTGTGTGAATGCAAGTGTCTCAGAGATTTGTGCTTGTCCAAATAAAGAAAAGATGTTTCACTCAGTCCTGCCTTTACTGTAAGTAGATGTCCTGAAACTTTGATGTTACCTCCGCTCGTCCGGCCATGTTTTTCACCTCCCTCTTGAGACAGTACTGCTGTTGAAAACAGGCCTATCTGGTTAATGGTACTTCCGCTCAAGTTTTTTGCCACTTCTCCCTGAAAAAAAAGTTAAAAGCAAAGATACCTGGACTAGGTTGTCAAGGTGAAGATGTTTTGTCTCCTAAATCAAGACACTTTTTCAATTCACCTAGTAAGAGAGCTGAGCTTTTTCACTAGAGGGAAGGTTTGACCTGAAACTCACTCTGATTGGACAAGGCTTTTTTGGTCTCATAGTTGCAAGCCATGACTTGCCATAGCTCAGATGTTAGCGCAAAGGACTGAAGGGTTCATGTAAGTAATCCTTAGGTCGCTGGTTCAATTCTGGCTCGAAGGAGAAGCTTTTTTTATAGGTAACCAAATAAATCTGAGGATTTTCAAGTGACTTGTCCATATATCAATCCAAATTCCCAAAGAGGTCAAAAAGCATTTGTTTGGCAAAACACTGGATGGGGACAAGCTGTCAGTGAGGAGGGGAGCTCAGCTGCTTCCATGACAACTGAGGCAGTTAGGTCATATTTCTACAGAAATGATCACACACCTAAATAAACCTTTTTAATCTAAACAATGCTTGTTGTTTCATTTTCAGGCACAGTTACAAATGCTGTCGCAGGAGGAGGACGAAGAAGTGTTCCAGATGGTTGTGACTCATCTGCCAGGGTTTTGTTTTGATGTGATGAAGAACAGACGGGCATTGAGCTCCAGGTTGTTGCCTCTGCACCAGGACACCAGCCGGTCCAACTCCCTCCTGTAGGCAGACTGATTATTGTCAGAGATGAACCCGATGAGGGTCCTCAAACTTACTCAGTTTGACGGAACCAAAGCTGGAGATGAAGAAGTTGGTGTACAGGAGAAGAGTAGAGGAGCAAGTACACAGCCCTGTGGAGCTCCTGTGCTGATGGTGAGAGTGTCTGAGACATTCTTCCCCAGCCGCACGCACTGCCTCCGGTCCGTCAGAAAGTCGGTGATCTACCTGCAGGTGGAGTCAGGCACGTTGAGCTGGGAGAGCTTGCCCTGGAGCAGAGCAGGGAAGATGGTGTTGAATGCAGAGCTGAATTCCACAAAGAAGATGCTGGTGTAGGTTCATGGGGAGTCCAGATGCTGCAGGATGAAGTGGAAGGCCAGGTTGATGGCGTCGTCTACAGATCTGCTGCTTTTGTAGGCAAACTGCAGGGGGTTGAGGAGGTGATGGACTTGACGTGGGACAAATCCAGGCGCTCAAATGACTTCATGACTACAGATGTCAGCACCACTGACCTGTACTCTTTATGTCCAGTGATGCAATAATTTGTGGGAAAGGGACGATGGTGGAGGACTTGAAGCAGGCTGAGACCTGGCAAAACTCCAGAGAGATGTTAAAAATGTCTGTGAAGAAAGGAGTCAGCTCATCAGCCCAGTGTCTCAGGGTGGCGGGGGAGACACTGTCTGGACAGCTTGCGTTGCGGGTGTTTTGTCTCCTGAACTGCTTCCAGACACATCCTGTTCCAGAACTGAAAGGGCAGTGGGGGAGGAGTTGTTGTCCAGGTTGGGCCTGGCTAAAGTGTCCACTGTAGTCATAGGGGTGGGTTAGGTGTGTAAAGTTTGAAAATGTGCATAATGTGAGTTCAGTTGATCAGCCAGTTTCTAAATGTCAGCAGCTCGGGGGCGTCTAGGCCTGTAGTTTGTAAGAAGCTGGAGCCACCTCCACACAGAAGCAGCAGAGTCGTTAACAGAGAACTGCTGCTCCCAAAGTGTATTGTTCTTAGATCCAGGTCTTGACACCTCCCTGTTAAATCCATACTTTGCCCCTCTGTATCTGCCCCAATCTTCAACTCTATGGGCTGCTTCCATTTGCTGCCTTAGCTGTCTCAGTTTGAGTGTGAACCAGTGTTTTTCATTATTGAAAGTCACTTTGGTGCGTGTTGGTATAATGCTGTCCTCACAGTATCGAATGTATGATGTCACAGTGTCCGAGTACTCATCCAAACTATCTGTGGCAGCTCTAAACACCTCCCAGTCAGTAGTATCCAAACACTTGTGTAGCTCCTCCACTGCCTCGCTGGTCCACTTCTTAATAGTCCTCACTACTGGTTTGGAGAGCTTCAGACTCTGTCTGTATGTTGGGATCAGGTGAACCATTGTGTGATCTGAAGAACCCAGAGCAGCACGGGCCACGGCTCGAAAGGCGTTGCTGACAGTAACGTAACAATGATCCAGTTCTGCTCTCTGGTCGGGCATTTAATAAACTGCCTGTACTTTGTTAGTACGTGGCTCAGATTTAACTTGTTAAAATCCCCCAGGATAATAAACAATAAGCCCAGAAAGGTCCGCCAGCACTCAGTACCCTGTCTGCAAGTGCACGCTGTGCCTCTTATATATACATATATATATATATATATATATATATATATATATATATATATATATATATATATATATATATATATATATATATATATATATATATAAATATATATATATATATATATGTATATATAAGAGGCACAGCGTGCACTTGCAGACAGGGTATATATATATATATATATATATATATATCCTTTATTTAAAAAAGATTAAAAAATCTTTTGACCTGGCTAGGATGACAGCATTACACAAGGTTTTTAGACAAATACAAGATATTATTAAACAGTCAAATAACAATATTTACAATCAAAATTTAAAAAATAGTCAGCTTTTGCAAATTTAAAAACATAAATATTTGCCAAGCTTATTAAATTCACACTTCTTTAGAATAGATTTAAATTCTTCTAAAGTTCTAAGTAATAAGTTTAGATAGATTTAGGTCTTTTTGTAGTTTATTTCATGCACAGGTGGCAGCTGCTGAAATGCTGCCTCACCCAACTCCGTTCTGACTCTGAGAACCACCATCATTATGTTCTTCTGAGAGCGCAGTGCATACTGTATATAGTTTTTATGCATGTATGTGCAGAGGTAAGATGCCCAAGAATACATTTATAATTGAAAGACAGCAAATGAGACCACCTGCAAACATACAAGGATGAAAACTTACAGCTGCAGCATACAGTGTACAATGGTGAACACGGTTTCCACAGTCAGTCATAAAGCGCAAAACACAGTGATAAACAGTGTCCAGCTTTTTAAAAAGATGATCAGATGCATTCATAAATGGGAGATCTCCGTAATCCAATAAAGGCAAAAAGGTTGCAGAAATGAAACGCTTCCTGGTATAAACAGAGAAACAGGATTTGTTTCTAAAAAGAAAACTGAGCTTTAGCTTCAGTTTACATACAAGAAGTTCAATATGTTGCTTGAAGACCAGCCTTTCATCAGTAACTAAGCCTAAATACTTGTAAGATGTGACCATTTGTATTTATTTTCCTTCAGCTGTTTTTATTTTAGGGAGCTGAGAGGGTAGCCGTTTTCTGTTTGAGAAGACCATAACTTTAGATTTGCATTTAACACTAGCCTCAACTGATTTAGATGAGACTAAACTGCATCAAACAGACTGCAAGACATCAAAGGCTTGTTCAATTGAAGGAAAAGAACAATTGATAACTGTGTCATCAGCATAGAAGTGAAAAAAGGCATTTGACACATTTTGACAAAGATTATTCACATAAATAGAAAACCGCAATGGCCCCAGAACAGAACCCTGGGGTACTCCTTTAGTTACTGAAAGAAATGAGGAGGACATGCCAACTAGGTACACACTGAGTTCTACCTGACAGACAGTTAGAAAACCAGCCAACAGCAGTGTCAGACAGACCAGTTTTATAAAGCCAATTTAACAAGGTGACATGATCAACGGTGTCAGCGGTGATCGACGGTGACCGACCTTTGACAAGTCAATAAACACCATTGTACAGAACCTTTTACAATCAAGAGCCTCAATGATATCATTAACTGCTTTAACTGCAGCAGTTATTGTACTGTATAGTTGTCGGAAACCAGAGTGATTGTTTGAGATAATGTCATAAACCTCAGTACATTTTTTAAGCTATTCAGCAACAATTTTCTCAAAGACCTTTGCCAGGATACATTACTTTGATATCGGCCTGTAGTTATTGAGATCAGCTGAGTCCCCTCCTTTCAGCAACAAGGATAACATTGTTTGAAAGGCTAAGGTTAAAAAGATATGTCATGGGTTCTAAAATCTTTTGATGTTTTAAGAAAAAAAGTTTAAGGTTGTCTGGACCTGCGTATTTGTCAGTTTCCATCTGATTGATGGCTCTGTAGACCTCTGCCTCAGTCACTGGCCTGTAAACTAACAAGCCAAAGGAGTTAAACTGTGAGTAAAATGGCGGAGCCTTCTTGACCTGTGCTTTGTGTTTGGAGACGTTTAAAGAGCCTGTGTCTCTGGGTTGTCACCACAGCTTCTGCTCCAGCTTTTCTGGAGAAAAGCTACAAGGAAATGCTGCAACACTCAGAGAAACAGGTGGAGCACTGCGAGGAACAGATCCGAGTCCTGTTTGACTGGCTGCACCAGTTCCTCAGGGAAAAGCAGGAGTCTTGTTTGGCAGAGCTCAGAGAGGAGCAGTGGCGCCAGGCCCACAGCCTGGGCTTCATCTCAGGGAGACAGTGGGGCGTGGAGGTGGGGTGATAGGTTTGGGTAAAGAATCAGTCGAGAGGAAGTAAAATGCTTTACCAGAAAATGGATTCTGGTGTTTAGGTCACTTGATGTTGTTTTTAAAAAAATGAAACTCACAAGGCGTCCTGAGAAGATCCAAGTGCAGCTGGACTACGACGGGGGACAGGTGTCCTTCTACGAGGCTGATTGCATGACTCTTATCTGCTCTCCCAAAGACACTTTTACTGAGAAGGTCTTCACTTTTTTGTTGGAAAAGCTGGTGAAGCTAAAACCAAAGAGATTAAAGTGTTTCCGAGTAAGGGTCCGTCTGAAAAAGTATTTCAGAAGTGATTCTAATGAAGTTTGTGTCAAATGATTCACATTTAACTTTGCTCATATTGTTGTAAATATGGTTAATATTAACTTTTTCTGGTTTAATTTGCTACAATGTTCAATGAGCTACAGTCCTAATCTTTAGCTTTAGGATTATTTCTGATTGGTGCATAAATTATTAAATGAAATAGAGACTTTGGACAAAGTGCAGATGTTTTTGACTTTGTTTAGATTTATTTTCTCTTCAATCAACTGTTCAAACTCTGTCCAACATAAATATATTTGTGTAAGCATACACCCTCTTGTGGTGGACACAGCTCTAAAGTCTAAACACTGTAAACATGTTTGAATGTAGAGCCTGTCTGTGAACACACTGTTGCACATTTGAAAAGTCAAACCTATTTTTAGACAAACTTGATGGTATTTGTGAGATTGTTTGGGATGGTGATGACTGTAATTGTATTTTTGGATTAAAGTCCCTGCTCCTGAACTGGACTGAGACTGGAGTCCTTCTGAAGATCAACAACTAAAGACTAAAGACTAAAGACTAAATACTTTTGTGACCATAGCTGCTGTCTATAACTGCTGGACTGTGTTTGCTCTGTAAACTGGAATTGTATGTATTTGTTGTTTGTTAAAGCCGTTCTAAGGATGAACGCGTCTGGAACAGAATGAATGAAACACAAATGGCCCGATCAAATAAAAATACTCCAATAATGAAAATCTGTCTTTTACACACTTACACAGAAGTCTTTTATGAAACATCAGCTTGAATGTGTTGGTGAATAATTGTCTTCAGAAAAAGGTTTGAAGAGGTCTGAACTGTTAATGCACTTACTTTTAGAGATAATGCAATGTTTTTTTTCATTGGTTGAAAGATGAGTCCAGAACACTTAGAACTCTAAAACACAGCTCCAATACTCTTGTTGTTCTCACTCACTGTTGTTGCATAAAAATGGAGCCTTATTTCTGCTGTAGTTCCTATAAATGTCCGAGTGCTGTGTTCTCTCAGAGCACCATGACCTCACTTCTGCTTAACTTTTATTTTTGAAGAACAGTCTGACCTTAACCCAAAGACTGTTGTTTACAGGAATTTATTATTTAGTTCAACCAGGTAGGATAAATAAGAACCAATTCTCGTTTACAATATAAACCTGGACCAGTGTGTCTGGACCTGGTCTAAGTCTGGATCTGGACTAAGTCTGGACCTGGACTAAATCTAGACCTGGACTAAATCAGGACTTGGTCTAAGTCTGGACCTGGTCTAAGTCTGGACCTAGTCTATGTCTGGACCTGGTCTAAGTATAGACCCGGTATAAGTACGAACCCGGTCTAAGTCCAGACTTTGTCTAAGTCTGGACCTGGTCTTCGTCTAGACCCGTTCCAAGTTTAGACCCGGTGTATGTCTGGACCTGGTCTAAGTCTGCACTTGGTCTATATCTGGACCTAGTCTAAGTCTTGACCTGGACTAAGACTGGACCTAGACTCAGTCTGGACCTGGAAAAAGTCTGGACCTGGACTTAGTCCGGACCTGGTCTAAATCTGGACTTGGTCTAAGTCTGGACCGGGACTAAGTCTGGACTCAGGTCAAAATGCTTTGTCAATAAAAAGTGAAAGATGTGTTTTATTAATAAACCCTAAGGTCAAAGTGACAGAGGTCAGGGGTCAGGGTGACTTTCAGTAAACTTCTCTAAAACTGGTGTAGTTCCTGCTGATGAAGAGGAACGATGAAGGTTATAAAGAAGAGGAAGTGAAGAGAGAATATAAAGCCGGCTCAGATCTTGTGCAGATGAGCATCTGACTTAGTTCGAGTAAAACTGTCTGAACTTACGGTAAGACCTTTCTTTTATTATTCTACACTGCTCACATCCAACTTACAGCAAAATAATCAACTCAATACTATGTTACAATACTGGCTGTAATAAATGTGCTTCACTCACTTTTCATCAAAGTTTACATTGTTACAGATGAAGCCAAATAATTAAATAACATTCATTTATTCCATTACCTTTACAAACACAGCTGCTGTTTGCTTTTATAAATACAATATAAACTATAGCTATTTTTATTCTTGTGCAGCTCTTATATTTTACTGTGACATTTGGAGTTTGTTTGTTTCTTTCTGAACATTTTATTTTATTTTACATTTAATCTAACATTGATTACATACACATTTTTCTAAACACTTTTATTGATTTATGAAAGACATTTCTGTAAAAATAAATGATGTTTTACAATAAATATGCCTCATTTTAACAGCATTTTACTATAAATTTAAAACAACTGTAAAAATAATCAGGCTGAATATTTCTTAACATTATGCTCTTTGACTTAGTCTAGTTAGTTTTGATTGATTTTAATGTGTTTTTCTTCAGATATTATTTTCCAGTTTGTGAAGCTTTGACCATAAAACATGTCTCGTCCAAAACACAGAGGACGCTTCTATGAACCGGTAACACTCTGTATTTTATAGATTTATTTTATATTCTTTCATAAACTGTTCTTTAACCTCTGACTTTCTGAAGAAGAAATACCCCTAAAATGAGAAACTTTGATTAAAAAGTCTCATGGCCTTCACAAAGAAAAAACATTTTATATTTTCACCTGAAAGTGTCAGAAATTTTCTCTGTAGATCATGTTCATGTGTAAAATTCGAATTGTCTTTTTGTTAATAAAGTCATACTGTGCATTTTATGTTTTAAAAATCTAAACGAAGGTTATCTAAACGAAAAAAAAAAATGTTTAAACGATTGTGAGGCTTTTGTTTTAATGAATTTAAATATTTTTATGTGAAAGTGAAAAGTGAGACGTGGTTTTGTTCTGGTCTTTGCTCAGATTGATGTGACCAACCTGATCGACGGAGATCATCACCAATTTCCTGAGTTTGAGGCGTTTGAGGGAGCTGAGGCCACGCCGCGAGGGTTTCCAGGAGGAAGTACGACCAAATAAGGAGAAGTCATGACCAAATAAGGCCAAGACTAGGACTGATTAAGACCAGGACTATACCTGACCAAAAAAGAACTGAAGCAAAACTAAACTATGATGGTCTAACTGGTCTATTTCTGGTCTAACCCTGGTCTAATCCTGGTCTAACTCTGGTCTAACCCTGGTCTAATTCTGGCTCTGTCTAACCCTGGTCCTGGTTTAACTTTGGTCCTGGTCTAACCCTTTTCTTGGTCTTTGCAGGTTTCCTGTCTGTGGTGTCCATAGACCTGTGTAAGTCCCTGAACTCTGGACCTCATAAGACCTGGATGTACAACAGTCCCCGTCTGGTCCTGCGTCGAGGAGACCCCTTCATTTTCAAGATCACCTTCAACCGAGCCTTGACCCAACAAGACCAATTTCAGGTCGAGTTCAGGATTGGTGAGTCCAGATCCAAGCCACACAGTCCAGACAAGATTGAACTATAGGCCTCATTATTTTCCCTTACTGCTGTTTTTGAATCAGAAGGAGTTTTCTGTTTGACCTTAAAGATAAAAGTTGTAGTTCCTCTAATGTGCACTAGAGCCTCTCTCAAGTCACAAATTTCCATTAAAGCGACACTATGTAACATTTTGCCACTAGAGGGCGCAGATTTTGCTACAGATGTGATTTTTTTATTTTTTTGAGAGAAAACTATTTAAATCCGCAAGCGTTTTCTTAATTATTGCATTTTGTAATAATAAAACTCCGTAGGGCTCAGTGTATCCGCCTGTTCCTACTCTCTGTGTAAGAGCTGCTAAACATGCCGAGTCAGGAGAGGTCTGTCCCAGTGGCATGGAATAAAATTTCATTTAAATCAGAGTTTTCTGTCCATGTGAAGGGACTGTGTCACTGAAATAAGTATAATTCTAACAAGCACATTTCTAAGAATCAATAAATCATTTAAAGAATGTTTATTTTGGGATGTACTATGTGTAACACTAGGTGATGTTACTAGCTAAAAGTTATGCAGTGTTACATCTTCTTTTCTCTCTTCTTTCCCTTTTGAGAAAATAATCAATTTAATTTTTGATGGCGCCACCTCTAGGAAGCAGGGTTTCTCCACAGAGCAAGCTCAGTGTCTCTCTCTCATTAAACACTTTAGTCATGAGCCTTCTGTAATTAACGCAGGGCCACCGAGCGATGAGACTAGTTTCTCCAGACGTTTGGACTCATTAAGTTCAAAAAATCGAAACCTAAACCTAAACCTAAACAAATGAGCATTCCCTCTGGACTCCTTCAGGGCTTTATCTGCTGCAGGATTAAGACATGTTCATTCATCACAAATAAGCCTTTAAAATAAGTCTTTTTAACATTTCAGAACATAAATATAGACTATTCTAAACAGAAACACTCCAAAAAATATGAACAGGAACCACACAAAGATGAGTTTAATCCTCAAAATTAAAATTATTTAATCATGTTTAACATTTCTAACATTTTATAGTTTGCCAACTTTTTTTTTCTCACATTTTTATCTGTTTCAAAAAACAGATGATTTAGATGTTTAACTTTCTTACATCTATTTTAATTCTACCTTTAGCAGACGCTTTTTTTCCAGAGCAATTTATTAAGCTTCATTTCACCAGTGATAAGACACAAGAAAAGTGTTTTTTTTTTTCCTCAAAAGAAAAACACATGACAATACTATAACTACAAGACCATTTTAGGTTTTCACTAAAATGTAAGTTTTAGTAAACCTTTATTCCTTTAAACAGAACAATATTTCCTGAGAAGAAACCATTGAATAAACTCTTGTGCAGCTCAGTTTACTCACTATAAAAGAACATAAATGACCATGATTGTCCTGATAATATGACCGAATACTCCCTACAGTCACTTACTCGTCTGTTTCTTCCTCTAGGAGCCAACCCGAGCGTGGTGAAGGGCTCTCTCATCATCCTCACCTTCCAGGGGTTTGACCAGAACTTCAGTGGGCCCTGGGCGGCTTATGCAGCCCAACAAAACCAGACCGTGACCGTCGTGGTGACCCCTGCCGTGGACGCTGTTGTGGGACGGTACAGAGTCGTTATCGGAGTGGCTCTGACTAACGGGCTTCAGTACACTCCAGATCTGAAAAACCAGCTGTACCTGCTCTTCAACGCCTGGAACCCCAGTGAGTTCAGAGGGTTTAGAGGGACCTGAACAGGTTTTAGAGAGATCTGAAAAGAGTTTAGAGAAGTCTGAGCAGGGTTAGTTAACCTTTATTTAACCAGCCAAAAATGCCATTGAGATTCAAAACTCCTTTTACAAATGCAAAATACAAAACACGGTTCCATTTTTACACACAAAGACAAAATTACAAAAAAAAGAGACAAATAAACAAATAGATTATAAAAAACAATTGTAGGTTGTGGGGTCAGCCTCTAAAATTTGCACTTTACATTTAAAAGTGCTCAAGGAATTCAACTCATTTAGATTCCAGTCTTTCTGTAACATGTTCCATGCATAAGGTGCAGCATGGACAAAAGCCCTTTTACCCAGTTCTGTTTTGGGCAAATGGAACTGAGAGCAACATGTGACCATGTGAAAGAAGAGAAGAATCCTCTCTGAGCAATTAAGTTACAAATGTAGGTCTGCAGTAGTCCAAGTATTGCCTTATAAATCAAAGTGTACCAATGCCTAATCCTTTTTGTAGCCAGAGCAGGATGTCCCACCTCTATGTTTCCCTCAAGAGTAAACACTGAGGGGGTCGTCTGGTGCATCTTCCAAAAGTAGGAATACGACATAAGCTTAATCTTATCAGTATTGATAGGTTTCAATAATGAGTGCTGAACAGAAACAATGACTGTCTGATGGGATTCAATGGTCAGAGTTGATCCACAGCAGCTTAAAAACATATATGGTCTGACACATTTAATACCAGTTTATTGATATAAATATTAAACAAAAGGGCACCTAATACAGAACCTTGTGGCACCCCCTTGTGGACAGTAACATATTCAGAACACAGAGTTTAATGAGTCCTATTACTGAGATAGTTTCAGAACCAAGCCACTGCTTGTTCCGATAGTCCTGAGAAGAAGTCTAAGTAACTAACGCTTTTGACAGGTCAATAAAAAGTTATATGGAATATTATTTGGATCTGAACAGGTTTTAGAAGGACCTGAAAAGGTTTTACGTGGATTTTAACAAGTTTTAGCACGTTTAGAACAGGTTGCAGTTGAATCTGACCTGGTTATGTTTCCACAGAGGATGTAGTTTTTCTGCAGAACCAGTCTGACTGTGAAGAGTACGTCCTGAATGACTCTGGAGTAATGTTTATGGGAGAGGCCACCGCTGTGACTGATCGCAGCTGGAACTATGGACAGGTCAGAGACAGGACCCCACAAGACCAGGATCAGACCCCACAAGACCACACAAGAGCCCAGAAGACCTGAGAGCACATAACTCTGTCTCTGACTGTCTCTGTCTCTGTCCTCAGTTTGAGGAGGGGGTGTTGGACGCATGTATCTACATCATGGACAGGTCTCAGATGCCCATCAGCAGCAGAGGAGACGCTGTCAAAGTGGTCCGGATGGCGTCAGCCATGGTGAAAAACAAAACCAGGACTAAACCTGGTCTAAACCAGGACTAACCTAAAGTGGTTAGCATGTCGGCCTCACAGCAAGAAGGTCCTGGGTTTGATTTTTTTCTGTGTGGAGTTTGCATGCTCTCCCTGTGCCTGCGTATGCTTTCTCCGGGTGCTCCGGTTTCCCCTACCACCAAAAACATGTACAATATATATAACAATATAGATGGAAACAAGCTGTTACACTTTAATCCGGTACAAGCATCTCTGCTCCGGCTTAATGAACATTGTACGCTGTCCTACAGAAATACACTAAAACAAGAGCAAGTCTAAACTAGGTCTATACCAGGTCTAAAATCTGACTGACCTGAGGGCTTTGTTGTAATCATGTCATAATTGTTCTCTTATGTAAAGCTAGTCAAGATATTATAAAAAAAAATAATGCAGATGTTGAGCTTTTTCTGAACTGTTTCTGAACTGAATTTTTTTGTGATTGGTAATTATAATTTGTTTTTTTTACACATATTTGTGTTTTTGTGTTTATTTGTTTTGAAAATACTCCAAAAATTACAAAACTGCTGAAAAAAAGTGAATGAACAATTTTTGGTTATGTTTTACTCTCACAAAAATAACGGTCTGTGTTTTATTTTCTCAGATAAACTCTCAAGACGATGACGGTGTGCTGGTGGGGAACTGGAGTAACGACTTCTCAATGGGCGTGGCTCCAACTCAGTGGACCGGCAGCACGGCTATCCTCCTTCAGTACGCCTCCACCCAGGTTCCTGTAAAATACGCCCAGTGCTGGGTCTACGCCGGAGTCTTCAACACCTGTAAGAACTTCAACCAGCTTCTGTCCTGCCTTTGAAACCAAGAGAACTGCTGTTTTATTAAGAAAGCTTTTTTCTGTTTTGTTTTTAGATTTGAACCACTTTTAGATTAATTTAAACTAGTTTTAGTTGGATTTGAACTGGTTTTAGATGGATTTGACCAGTTTTAGTTGGACTTGAACGAGTTTTAAATCTGACTTACATTTTTGTAGTATTTGGTAATGTCTCTCAAAACTCAAAAAATTAAAGAACTTTTGAGTCGATGAAGAAGCAGCAGAATCGACACAAACCAGAAAATATCACAAACTAGAGGCTTGTTCTTGGTTTCTGTCCAACTTTGTAAATAATTTTTCTGTCCTGTGTCAGTCCTGCGCTGCCTGGGGATGGCCTCCAGAGTCATCACTAACTTCTCCTCGGCTCATGACAATGATGGAAACCTGAAGACTGAACTGATCTTCACCTCCGACCTGCAGCCGGACACTAGGAACACCCGAGACTCCATCTGGTCTGGACCCTAAACACACTACCACACGCTCTTTACCTTTAGATAAAAACACTTACCGTGATCACTTTACTCGACAGCTTCAGCTCAGGTTCTAGTCTTTGTTTGGGCCAGTTCCACTTAAATGTTTTAAGTTCTCAAAGTTTTAAATTTTTTAGAACATTTTTGTTTTCTATAAGAAAAGAATTCACTGTTGTCCGTCACATGAACTCTGGAGGTTCACGCAAAGTGGGATGTTACAGTAGTTTTACTTTGAGAAGAAGAGAAAAATGATAAAAACTCAACCTAAAGTCTTCCATTTTGCATTGAACATGTTTTTCCTCGTGTTTTCAGGAACTACCACTGCTGGAACGAGGTGTTTATGAGCAGGAATGACATCCCTGTGGAGTTCAGTGGTTGGCAGGTGGTGGACGCTACACCACAGGAAACCAGCGACGGTAAACTTTTCACAATAAAACACTGGTCAGATTCACAGAGAGGGGTATTAAGAGTGTTGTTGTGTTTTTACAGGATACTACCGCTGTGGCCCTTCATCGGTTGAAGCCATAAAGAAGGACTGTTGTGTCACCCATTCGACGGAAGGTTCATCTTTGCTGAGGTCAGAACTAAACATTTGTCAGTGTTAGCATTGTCCACTTTTATTGTCTAATCTGGGAACATTGTAACACATTCCAAGATTACAGCACATTGTTGCACCTTTTTTGTGTTTCAGGTGAACAGTGACGTGGTTTATTATCAGAGAGATAAATACGGAAACTTGAAGCAGTTCCAAGTTGACAAGACAATGATTGGAAAACTCATTCTGACCAAGGCTCCATACAGTAACGCCAGGATGGATGTAACAGAGACCTACAAGTATCCAGCAGGTAAGATTGGCCAAAGTACAACTAGAACCTATTTACATCCACCTAAAACCTGTTCAAATCCAGGTTCGGCTGAAAACGAGAACGCAAAGACCACAGCTGAGATGTACGGATGTGAGCGAGACAGCAGCGAAGTCCAAGCAGCTCCTCTGACTGTCACCATCACCGCAGGAGAGGTACGGACCATGTCTGAACCAGGTCTGACTCCGTTCTGACCCTGCTCTGACCTCTGATCTTGTTGCAGGTGTTTGTGGGCGGGACGGTGGAGGTCTCGGTAGACTTCACGACCACCTCGGATGGGCCGCTGAGCGCTGAGGTGCATCTGTCAGTGGAGACGGTGTACTACACCGGAGTCCCGTCTCACGAGGTCAAGAAGGAGGATTTCAGCGTTGATCTGTCCACCTCCCTCAGTCAGGACACCTTCTTTATCATAAACACAATTCACCTGAGCAGAAATACTGCACACACCCTCAATTATTTTAGAGCTGCATCCACCTGATCTTCCTAACAGCGTCTGCAGTTAGTCTCCAGAGAAAGCACAGCTGAGGTTGTAGGATTCAGAGTAAATTCTACATCTGTCGAGCAAACCAGCGCCATCTTGTCTTTAAGCTTTTCTGCAGAGACACAGACACAGAGACAGAGACTAAGACACAGAGACAAAGAGACAAAGACCCAGAGACAGAGGACCAAACATCAGAAAACTCAAAGCTGCTTTTATCTGATCCAGCTCCGGATGAACACACACATTTACCTTCATAAGTGCTGTGTTGGCTTAAAAAGAGAAACAGCACAAAAAGACAGAGCTAGAACAGAAACAAAGAAAAGATGCAGAAACATTGGTCTGACTATGAACGCAGAGACACAAGTTTTAGATCAGAGAGAGCTTGCAGTTTGAAATATTGTCTCAGTATTTTGAGGAAAATTTGTTCAGTTTAAATTTCAGCACAAACTGTGTCAACATCAGTAATTTAAATAAAAAGTCTTTAAACTTGATTTTTCTACCAGCTCCAGGGTTTTTGTGTTTGTTCTGTGACTCTAACTGCTCTGGTCTTGTTTCCTGGTCATGGTCCTGACCTTGGTCTGGTTCTGGTCCCGGTCTTGTCTCCAGCTCAGAGGATGGTCTTGTCGGTCCTGCCTCAAGACTACCTGGAATACCTGGGGTCTCAGCCTAGTCTGCAGTTCACCATCTCCGCCAAGACCTCCCAGAACCAGACTGTTATCAGCCGCAAAGTCCTGAGTCTGGAGGTCCTCAAGCTCACTCTGGAGGCAAGTTTGTGTTATACCTGGTTTAGTCTTGGTTCAAACCTGGTTCAGACCTGGGTTTGTGTGGTTCTTGCAGGTCACAGATCCAGTCTTGGTGGGGCAGGAGGCCACAGTGACGGTTTCCTTCACAAATGTTCTGAAGCTGACTCTGATCCAACCCAGAGTGGTTCTGGAAGGATCTGGACTCATGGAGCAGAAGATCCAGGACTTCAAGTAAGAAGCAGACTTTAATTAGGATTTAGAACCAAGTTCAGACTTGATATTGACCAGGTCCAGACTTAAACTATTTTCAAACTTAGACCAGATCCAGACTTAGACCAGGTCCAGGTCAGCTTCTGAAGTCTGGCTCTGTTTTTTGTAGAAACCTTGAGCCTGGAGCTAAACTGAAGTGGACTCAGACCTTTACTCCTCGTTTGGAGGGAACTCGAACTCTCTCTGCTGTTCTGGTCTGCACCAACCTGTTCCAGGTAAGACCTGTTCTATTCCTGATCTAGACCTGGGTTAGAGCTGTTATAGACCTGGTTTAGTCCTGGTTTAGACCTGGTTTAGTCCTGTATTAGTCCTGGTTTAGACCTGGTTCATACCTGTTTTTTTTTTTCTGTCTTTAGGCTTTGGGATCCGCAGAAGTCACCGTTCAGTCCGCTGGCTCCTAATTGGTTTCTTTTTCCTGGCCCCGCGCTCTTTCTCCCCGTATGGACCAATCTCTTTCAGTAGTGTGGGGGCGGGCATTTGCTCTTCAGCTGCTTCTGATTGCTGTCGCGATCAATAACTTTAATCAGTACTTTATTATGAAATTTTATACCTAACTTTTCTTTTTTCTCATTATTCTACTCTATTTTTTATTTTAAACACAGATAAACCCTAATTAATCCCTTTACTTTTTGTTTTGAATTCTTTAAACTTTTAACAGTTACTTTATATACATTTGTTATAATCCATAAAATGACCTTTGATTTGAATGTGTTCAACATTCATGATTATATTTCATTTCCATTGTATTTGGGTCTTTTATAATCTTTACTTATAATATATTTTACTAACAATAAAAGCATCCACAAAGACACCTGGCTGTGTCTCTGAGTCTTATTCAATATTTACAATTATATAAATTTAGACCTGGTAATACAAACTTTATATATAGTTAGAAATGAACATGCAGCTAAAGGTAAAGAAACCAAAACCCACCCAACTGTATTATTACAGTATTATATATTGAACACAATATCTTCATTTAAAACAGACAGGAATCCGAGACAAAAGGAAAGGGTTGTATTTCTGGTTGTGTCTGGTTCATCCAAATAACTCAAAAAAAAATTGTTAATGCTTTAACTACTGATTTTGAAGTTATGTTACGTAAGGGAAACACTGCTGGATATCTAGTTACTTGACACATAACAGATAATAAGTAGCTATGACCTGACTTGGATCGTGGTAAAGGCCCAACATAATCGATATTAAAATGCTCCAAAGGTTGCCCTGTGGCTGGTATTGGATATATAAAAAAAAAAATTGCAGTGTTGCATTCAATCACTGAGGCCATCAATTTTGTGAAAAAACAGGTGTGAATCAAGTGGTCCCTATTTAAGGATGAAGCCACCAGCACTTGTTGAACATGCATTTGAAAGTCTGAGGAAAATGGGTCATTTAAGACATTGTTCAGAAGAACAGCGTACTTTGATTAAAAAGTTGATTGGAGTAGGGGAAAACCTATAAAGGGGTGCAAAAATTATAGGCTTTTTAGCTAAAATGATATCCAATGCCTTAAAATAGAGAGCAAAACCAGAAAGACATGGAAAAAGACAACAATCAAAAGAGATCAAAGAATAACCAGAATGACAAAGGGCTCAGCCAAGGATCAGCTCCAGGATGATCAAAGACAGTCTGGAGTTGCCTGTAAGTACTGTGACAGTCAGAAGACGTCTGTGTGAAGCTAATCTATTTTCAAGAATCCCATGCAAAGTCCCTCCCCCCACATGCCCTTAAAAAAGGCAGGTACAGAACAGGTTACAATTTGCCAAAGAACACATCAACTGGCCTAAAGAGAAATGGAGGAACATTTTGTGGACCGATGAGAGAAAAATTATTCTTTTTGGGTCCAAGGGCCACAGACAGTTTGTGAGATGACCCCCAAACTCTGAATTTAAGCCACAGTACACAGTAAAGACGGTGAAGCAAGCATCATGATATGGGCATGTTTCTCCTACTATGGTTTTGGGTCTATTTATCGCATACCAGAGATCATGGATCAGTTTGCATTGGTCAAAATACTTTAAGAGGTCATGTTGCCTTATGCTGAAGAGGACATGCCCTTGAAATGTTTGTTTCAACAAGACAATGACCCCAAATAGACTAGCAAACAAGCAAAGTCTTGGTTTCACACCAACAAAATTTATGTTATGGACTGGCCAGCCCAATCCCTGGACCTTAATCCAATCGAGAAGTTGTTTCTGAAGCAAAACCAAGTAATGTAAATGAATTGTGGAAAGTTGTTAAAGAATTGTGGAGTGGTATAACAGCTGAGAGGTGTCACAAGTTGGTGCCACACAGATGTGTAGCAGTTTTAAAAAACTGTGGTCATACAACTAAATATTATTTAGTGATTGCTAAATCCAAGAAACAAAAACGTTTATACAGAACAATATAGTACTAGAGTACAATAAACGGCAGACACTGCTATTTTTTTAAGACACCCTTTTAACTAATTGCATTGCACAGCCTTAAGAGTGTACATATCATGAATACTGGGTCTAGTTGTTTTCTCCGAATCTACTGCACCTACTGGTAACTTGTTTGCAATTTAGCAATAAAAAATAAATTAAAAACCTGGATTATTCTGGTTAGTCACATTGTACTGCTATTACAAAAACACAACTCACCTGCTGTCAGTCTGGGTTAAAGACAGGAGCCACAGCCCTCTATGCTCCAAAGACAGCTAACTAACTAGTATCTAATCTTCTTGCAATCACAAGGTGGGGTTTTATGCACACAAGACCAAGGGGTAAAAAAGACAACCAGAAATTGGCGTTCCCAAAGTCCACGGAGGTGCTCACAAACCAATATAGGAGGAAACGGAAAGGGAAGCTCTACCCACACTCACTTACACCTAAAACAAAACACCACAAGCCCCTATTGACACTCACTGAACAGACCAGCTGAACCAAACAGGACTCAGTCAGCGTGGTTCAGCTGCCTGAACTGCAGAGTCATGCAAGTTTTGAGGCTTGTCTATGTGCTGTTTGGCGTATTGTAAATGCAATGCTTTGGGGCATTTGCGTAGTAATGGCTTTCTAATCCATGCAGCCCGTTTCTCAAAATATTTGTGGGTTATACTTTGCATCTTGAACAATTTTTCTGGCAGCTGTGGCTGAAATTTTTGTTGGTCTACCTGACCGTGGTTTGGTTTGAATGCCTCGTTTACCACTTCTTAATTATAGTTTGAACACTGCTGATTGGCATTCTTAAGTCCATTAATATCTTTTTATATCCCTTTCCTGTTTTATTCTGTTCTGTTACCTTTTCCCACAGATCTTCTTTTGCATTTCCCATAATTTAGAATACAGAAATGCCAGTGCAGCACTGGATAAAAAAAGGCAATGGTCTGTCTGACTTTTATACACATACACTAATTACAAGCAAACTGATCAACTTATAAGCACAACTGTAAATGAAGATTTCTGGTAACCACATCTCAACCATTTGTTCCTCTCTTATTCATGGCATGAATGGGTTAAAATCACACAGGTTGCATTTTTAAACCATCTCTAAAGCACAAAGTAGGGTTTGAACCCATGCCTCCACTGAACTCTGCAGCACACAGCAAGCAAGGTATTTTCTCAACCAAGGACATGCTGCATTCTTTCATCTAGTTCAATTTTACAACTCTTGCTCCCTTTATTGCACCCTCCCTGAAATGCTCATGAGTTTGCCAAAGGATTTATGCCTGGAGTAGGGTTTACTTATCCACAGGGCATGTCAGGTCCATTCTCATGCTGAATTCTCAACATCTAGGAATGATATCCAAAGTCCTAAATCTTTTGGGACCTTTGTGTCATAAGTGCATCTTGTGACTAGACTTGAAAACTTGAGGGTTTTTAAACAGCAAAACAAGGTTTCCTTTAATCTAACCTTACCTTTTGTCCCCTTAATGACTGGTGGTGAATCATAGTGAGTTGACTAAAAGGATAAGTAACATAAGTTACACACAGAGCACAGAGCACAGAGAACAGGTCAGGTTTGTTCTCAAATAAGAACTACCAAGAACTGCTGTGCAGTGGTGACCTTCAGACTTTATACCTATAGACTCGTCCTCAACCTGAAAGCCCTTGATGTTATATATCAGACATGTATATAACAGACAAACATGGTAGAAGGGCAGTGTGAGTGGAGATTTCTGGAATTAAGTAAAGTTTATTTTTTAAAGTCAAAAAAACGGGTTAGAGCCAGCAGACTGTTAAAAAAAATCTCTGACAGGCAGAGACGCAAAGCTATTCGCATTCTACCAATCACCATGTCTGAGCAAACCCCACGTTTACCAGAACTCTACTGGTTAATAAGTACTACAAACAAACCAAAATAAAAAACAAACCTGAAACTGAAGAAAACGTAAATGTTAACGGAAAAGACCTGAGTGACTGAGGGAGAAACAGAGAGAGAAAGAGCGCTGAGCTCTTCTCAGTGTTCTGTGAGTGAGCAGAGCGGCTGTGTGTGTAGCGGAGGGGCGCTGTCACACAACGCAGACACAGTCAGCTACCCAATGAGGATTTTTATTCAATCCAAGCACAGATATTAGCTCGCATTACTCGTATAATACTCGTACTCGGCAAAAGTGCTTTATCCATACTGGATACACGTTTCAGGCAAGTATCCGGCTCAACCTTAATTATTATGTTTTTTAAACTTAATCTTTATCTTTTTTATGATAAAATTTATTTCAAACTTGGAAACATAAAATAAATAATGCTCTACAGAGCTGTTTCCAAAAAACATGTGATTAAGAAGTTTTGTAATGGCTTTTTTCTGTAACCAGATTATTTGCATTATTTCCCCACATCTCAAAACAATACCATAGCTCAGATATGGTAAGAGAAAAGAACTATGATTAATTACCTATATTTGGCTTTATACATTATTTAGCATTTTTTGGTGTTTATTATCAATCGTCAATCAATAGCCTGTATTGAATACTTAATGATATTTTAAATGTATGTGTTTATCAATAGTCTCAGCTAGAAATCATTTGTTTCAAATGTCTTTGGTATTCTATTTTTTTAACTGTTTAATACTGTTCTAACATATTTATTAGCTTTTGATCAGGATTTGTCGAGGAGCAGCACATGCGCCAAGAATTAAACAGATTTCCATCAGACATAAATCCATGTCCAGGTATACCAAAGTCCCACTTAAACGATGAATGCAATTTATTTACAGGTAAGCATAACTGTGGTGAAGGGTAGCATTGAGTTGCTAAAATGGCTGAAGAAGAGAGTCTCAGAGGCCAAGTCAAATCAAAATGGTGGCTTTTATTTACAGTGTCCCCCCCCCTTCTATACAAACATCCGCAGCAACCCTTGCCTTCTCTCCCCACAAACAGACCTCTCACATGAGGCACACACCTGCTTCTTATACTAGGCCAATTGGATTGGCCTATCCCACTTAGCTGGAATCCTCAAACCAATATATACTCCACTCCCCAACATCCTAAATATTACAATCACTGTACCAACATTAAACAAATAAAGACATTGTCAAGACACAATTAATTTTATAACAGGTAACCCAGGAATATAAGATCTTCCTCAAGAAACCCCCTCTCCACTTAGTAGCTTCTGATGATGTCATAAGTGACATCATCAACTCCAGGCATGGCCAGGAAGTATTTGGGCCATCCCATCTCTCCATTTCCAGACCCTGTATGGACCAGATCAACATACTGAAACTCCCACTAACACAAAATAAACTGTATAACTAACTACTACTTATGTGTGGTTTAATTAACTATAATGCATGAATTGTTTAACTGAAATAAATTAATGAACTACTAAGGCTAACACAAACAAAACCCGGGATATGTGAGTGCAGTCTCCCAGTAGCCCTTGGGATTGTATAGTATGTGGAAATTTAAATGTACGATGTGTGCAATCAATTTAAGGGACGAGTAGAGGCACTTCGTCACACTCCCCCACCCTTACAAAAGTCACTCCTCATAGGAGCGAGACAGAAAATCAGCCACCACATTTTTAGGTCCAGGCCGGTAGCGAATCCTGAAACAAAAGGGCTGCAAAGACAAATACCATCGGGTTATTCTTGCATTACTGTCCCTCATTTTATTCATCCACTGTAACGCACGATGGTTCGATTCCAGAATGAACTCCTCTCCCATCAGATAATATTTCAATGTGTCCAGAGCCCATTTTACGGCTAAGGCCTCCTTCTCCACAGTCGAATACCTTGTTTCCCTAGGAAAAAGCTTATGGCTTATGTACTGCACTGGTCTTTGGTCTTCTCCTTCACCCTGTAGCAAAACAGCTCCCAGACCTACTCCAGATGCATCCGTCTGCACAATAAAAGGACGTGAGAAATCTGGACATTGCAGCACAGGTTCATTACACAAACAGTCTTTCAGATCATTAAATGCAGCTTCACAGATTTGATTCCATTTTATTTTGTTAGGGCTAGATTTCCGAGTCAAATCACTGAGAACAGCTGATCTAGTAGAAAAATTGGGTATAAAATGGCGATACCAGCCGGCTAAACCAAGGAAGGATCTAACCTTCCGCTTGGTTGTTGGAGGTGGATAAGCCAAGAGTGCTGCAATTTTACTCACTTGAGGGCGGATAACACCACCCCCGATAATGTAACCCAAATACTCCACCTCAGTCTTTGCCACATGGCACTTCCGGGCATTCATCACCAGACCAGCTTTGTGAATTCTGTTGAAAACATCATTCAAGTGTTTAACATGGTCCTCCCAGCTTTCACTAAACACCACAATGTCATCAATGTAGGCTGCAGTGTAACCGTCCGCTCCTCGCAGAACCTCGTCCACTAGTAGCTGGAACGTAGCGGGCGCTCCGTGGAGTCCAAAAGGCATGGTCCTGAAACAATACAGCCCACTGGGAACTCTGAAGGCTGTTAAATCTTTACTCGTTTCAGATAATGGGACCTGCCAATAGCCTTTGCATAAATCAAGAGTAGTGAGAAATTTAGCATTACCCAAGCGCTCAATCAACTCCTCATTGGGCATTGGATAAGCATCAAAACCAGATACTGCATTCAACTTTGAAAAATTAAAACAAAATCTCTGCCTTGGGTCATTCTTCTTTGGAACTAAAACAACAGGACTGCACCACTCACTTTTTGATGGCTCGATGACTCCCATAGCCAGCATGTCCTCAACCTCCTGCTTCACAGCAGGCAACAGCTTAGCTGGAATCCTGGAGGTTACATCTCTGATGGGTTGCTGTTTCGGGTCCCGCAGCCGGATATCTTGTTGAATGAGATCCGTGCAGCCGGGTTTAGAGCTGAACAAAGCTGGATCCATTATGTGTTGTAGCGCCTCCTGGCGGTCTGAAGACAGATGACCGAGGTCTGGAATTGACCGCTCCTCCTTAGATGAAGGGAAATACAGTTACGAGCCCATAGCTGCATTGAAGACGCTCTGTCGTTCCATTCCTTCAGAAGGTTGATATGAAAGATCTGATGTTACACTCGATGCTGCGTAGCATACGCTATGGGGAAACATTCTTTGTGTGACCGGTTGTGAAGCACATGTGTCAAACACGCGTGTCAAACACGCCAAGAATTGGCTTATAATACCTCTGTTGGTGACGCAGCTCATCAGCGGCAGCTGTGTGATTGCGCGCACCTGAACAGAGGGTATAAGAACGCATGACGCGGAAGCGTCTTCAGGTTTCTTTGTCTTCAGATCGCATTGTGTGAAGTGTGAGCAAACCTACTCTCTGTGCCAGTATGAAATAAAGAGGATTGAATAAGATAATCCCTTTCTAAAGCAAAGCAAAGCAGTACATTTAAATTAAATAAAGTATCATGGCTGGATTCAGGAAGAAATGTGTTCCTCCGTGCCAGAGGCACATTTCTGACGATGATCAGCATGAGTTTTGTTTTGAGTGTATGGGGGAAGAACACGCGGCCATGGGACTTTCTGAGGAGTGTGAGCACTGTGATCTTTTGCCTGCTAAGATCCTACGTGCCCGGCTCGCTTTCTTTAAAGAGGAGCAAGCCGCCTCCCCACTCCGGTCGTGGGGTTTGCGTGTTGATCTGGATGAGGCGCAGGGATCAGAGAGTCCCATGTCCCGCGAGCACGTCGATGAAGCTTCATCCCTGGCTTCTGGGGGAGCCGCAGCCTCGGAGCGCTCTACCCGCTCTGATGCTGCATTTGAGGAGCTGCTCGAGGTGGTTGAATATTGAGTGGCCTCAGGAGCAGGGCCCCCCTAAACACTCAAAACTGGATGACAGGTTTCTGTCAGGTGGCCAGGGAGAGGGACCACAGCGGCGGTCTCTCCCCTTTTTCGGGGACCTCCATGAGGAGCTGGCACGCTCATGGAATAAGCCCTATTCGTCCCGTGTTTTTGTGCCTTCGACGTCGATTTATTCGACTATCGTGGGTGCACAGGTGCGGGGCTATGGGTCGATGGGTCGTCCTCCCTGAGAAAACCTACACTCCCCAACAAGCCATGCCGGTTCACATCATTACTGGTGGGGAAGGCTTTCCAGGCGGCGTCTCAGGCTGGTGCAGCACTGCACACCATGGCAGTTTTGCAGGCATACCAGGCTGAGCTGCTCAAAGATTTGAGCACAAGGGGTACTGTGGACGAGGACGCGTTTTCTGAGCTACGCCGTGCCACAGACCTCTCTCTCCGTGCAATTAAGCAGACGGCCCGCGCTATTGGCCGCTCCATGTCTGCTTTGGTTGCGACGGAAAGACATCTGTGGCTTAACCTCACGGGCATCAGAGAGAAGGACCGCGCCTTCCTCCTGGATGCACCCATCTCGCCTTCCGGTCTTTTTGGCGACGCGGTAGACTCCGTCGCCACTAAGTTCCGTGAGGCAAAACGCTACGAGGAGGCGTTTGTGAGGTTCCTTCCTCGCCGTGCTCAGCAGCCGGGACCATCGGCCACCCAGTCCCGGCTAGGTCCAGCCCCTTCAAGAGAAAAGCGGGCTGCCCAGAAGGAGAGTATGGCGAATCGTGCCCCCCCTCTTAAGGACTGGGGAGCGGATTCTCGCGCTGCTCAAAAGAGAATGGACCTGCGGAATATTATCACCGCCAAGAAGCAGAGGTCCTGAAATTGGCGCGCCCATAGCCGCGGGGGTGTACTCCCACCGGGTGGGGCACAACAAAATCCAACAGAGTCTAAAGATTCCATGTTGGCACCCCCAGGAGCCCGCTGTTTTTTCTCCGCCGCCACTGGCGTTTCGGGGAGCAGCGGTCTCCAGCGCAATGATAAGTGTCCGGACGTCGCCGGCCTTGGTTCAGGACGGCGGGTGTCTTACATCCCCCCAAAAAACATATTACATTCCCCTTGCGGAGAAACTGGCAGCATGGATGCTACTGCCAAATATCTCCCCGTGGGTAATAAGGACTGTGGCCAAAGGCTACAGAATTCAGTTCGCCTATCGTCCTCCGCGTTTCAACGGCGTGGTCACCACTTCCATGAAACCGGAACAAGCCCATGTATTGACACAGGAACTGCAGGTTCTGCTGGACAAAGGGGCCATAGAACGTGTTCCCCCACCAGACAGACAAACCGGGTTTTACAGCCGGTATTTTCTAGTTCCGAAAAAAGATGGGGGGCTGCGCCCGAATTTAGACCTTCACGGGTTAAACCGCTACCTCAAAGCATTGAGATTCAAAATGCTCACAATAAAAATGATTGTGTCCCAGATCCGATTAGGCGACTGGTTTGTCACCATCGATCTGAAGGACGCATATTTTCACATAAAAATCCTGCCACAGCACAGAAGGTTCCTGAGGTTCGCTTTCGGGGGCGAAGCGTACCAGTATCGGGTTCTTTCGTTCGGCCTGGCCTTGTCACCCCGTACATATACAAAATGCATGGATGCAGCCTTGGCTCCCTTGCGACTCCAGGGCATCCGCATTTTGAATTACATAGACGACTGGCTGATATTAGCTCAGTCTCAGGAGCTAGTGCTTCGACATCGGGATGTTGTCCTAGCTCATCTCGACTCTCTAGGCTTGAGACTCAACGCCGAGAAGAGCGTTCTCTCGGCCGCCCAGAGGACAACATATCTAGGGGTTGTTTGGGACTCAACCGAGGTGCAGGCACATCTGTCTCCTGCACGTGTCAGGTCCATTCTAACTACCCTAAAAGCTATCAGGCTAGGCCAGGAAGTGACTGTGCACTTCTTTCAAAAAATATTGGGTCTCATGGCATCTGCATCCACGGTAATTCCTTTGGGCCTTCTGCACATGAGACCATTTCAGCTGTGGCTCAGAGCCAGGGGTTTCATCCAAGGGCCAACCCCCTGAAGCAAATAAGGGTTACGCGCCGAGGGCTTCGTACCCTAGCTATGTGGTTCAGACCCCAGTTTCTCACTTTGGGTCCCACCCTAGGTCCATGTTGTCATCGCATGATGCTAACAACAGATGCATCCCTCACGGGCTGGGGCGCGGTCTTAGATGGCCATCCAGCTCAAGGGATATGGAGAGGCCATCTTCTCGCATGGCACATCAATTGCCTCGAGATGAAGGCTGTATTTCTGGCCCTGAAATACTTCCTCCAGCAGCTAAGGGGCTACCATGTCCTAGTACAAGTAGACAGCACAGCGGTGGTCTCTTACATAAATCGTCAGGGCGGACTGCGTTCGTGCCGCTTGAACAAGCTAGCGCAGCAGGTGCTGCTTTGGGCTCAGGACAAGTTCCTGTCCCTCAGGGCGATATCCCCGGGCGCATGAATGTGGGAGCAGATTTATTGTCCAGACAAGCGGTGACACAAGGGGAGTGGAAACTCCACCCAGAGGTAGTGAGCCAAATCTGGGAAAGATTTTACGAGGCAGAGGTGGACCTCTTTGCCTCACAGCAGACAGCACAATGTCCCCTCTACTTCTCTCTGACTCCTCCAGCTCCCCTGGGTCTGGACGCAATGGCCCATGTGTGGCTCAGACTTCGCCTTTATGCATTTCCCCCGGTGGCTCTTCTCCCGGGAGTCCTGGCGAAGGTCCGTCAACGGGGGTCGCGCCTCTTACTTGTAGCGCCCCTTTGGCCGAGTGTGGTTCTCAGACCTAATATCTCTCCTCGACGGCTCGCCATGGGCGATTCCGACCAGGAGGGATCTCCTTTCTCAGGCACAGGGGACAGTGTTTTATCCCCGGCCCGAGCTCTGGAACCTTTACGTCTGGCCCCTGAGGGGGACCAATAAAGAGACGTCGGGCTCCCAGCCCCTGTTGTAGAGACTATTTTGAGTGCTAGGTCTCCCTCTACTAGGAGAACATATGCCTCCTTTTGAACCACTAGAGTCAGCGCCTGTTAGGTTTCTAACTCTAAAAATGGTTCTTCTGGCGGCCATTACCACTCTCAAGAGGGTTGGAGATTTGCAGGCTCTGTCAGTTTCACCCTCCTGCCTAGACTTTGCCCCTGGGCTGGTCAAAGCCATTTTCCATCCTCACCTTAACTATCTTCCAAAAGTTCCATTCTCGACCATAAATCCGGTCATTCTTGAAGCCTTCGGTCCTCCGCCATTTACAACACCGGAGCAGGAGAGACTTCACTTACTGTGTCCAGTACGTGCCCTCCAGACTTATGTCCACCACACTAGCCAGTGGCGTAAATCCAAACAGCTATTTATATGCTACAGGGGCTGCAAGCTGGGGGTGGCAGCTACCAGACAGATTATATCACGTTGGGTGAGGGATGCCATTGCCCTGGCCTATGAGGTGCGCGGTCAAACTTCGCCCATAGGTGTAAGGGCTCATTCTACTAGAGGTGTTGCAGCTTTAACAGCTTTAGCAAAAGGTGCCCCTCTGCAGCAAGTTTGTGATGCGGCAGGCTGGTCCTCCCCGCACACATTCATTAGATTCTATAGCTTGGATGTTCATGCTACTCCGGGCTCGCATGTCCTTGAGTCATCATCCCAAAATTGTTTTTGAGACCTCTTTTGTGTTGTGCACACTTCACAACCCGGGGGGTCCAGACACTTACAGTGCGGCGGCGTTGGTATTCTCGTTCCCCATAGCGTATGCTACGCAGCATCGAGTGTAGCTTTTGATAGGGAACGTCTCGGGTTACTTGACTGTAACCCTGTTCCCTTAAAAAGCGGGAACGAGATGCTGCGCTGCAGTGCCGCACTGGGCGTGTCCGGGCGCTCTTCAGACAAAGTTGACCTGAAGACGCTTCCGCGTCATGCGTTCTTATACCCTCTGTTCAGGTGCGCGCAATTACACAGCTGCCGCTGATGAGCTGCGTCACCAACAGAGGTATTATAAGCCAATTCTTGCCGTGTTTGACAAACGTGCTTCACAACCGGTCACACAAAGAATGTTTCCCCATAGCGTATGCTACTCAGCATCTCGTTCCCGCTTTTTAAGGGAACAGGGTTACAGTCAAGTAACCCGAGACGTTTCTAAGCAGTGCTTTTCCAGAGGAGGGCCGCCGTCGGATGAGCGGGAGCCATAGGCAGGTTCCATCAATGTCCCAGGACATCCAGTTAAAGTGTAACTAAACCCCTGGTCAGAGCCTAACTCCGCCCGCTGGCAATATTTGAAAAATGCTGGAAAAGTGGGCAGAACCTAGCTGAGACAGAGGGGAGAAACCGAGGGTGGGGAGGGTATTTAACAAAACAAAAAAAAAGAAGCTTCCAAAGTAACTTGAAAGGGGTCTATCTGCCAAACAACAGATTTATTTAACAACCATAAAAGAAATTCTCCTTCATACAGGATTAGAACCAGCAACCTAATGATGACTTGCATAAACTCTCTACAGTACTCCATATGACAAACCCTGAAGTTCTGAGACTGCTGAAGAACCCTGAGATACTTCAAGTCTCTGGAAATCATTGCAACTAATGGCTAGTGACTATGAGACCAGAACAGTCTGGTCCAATCAGAGTTAGTTTCAGGTCTAACCCCTCCCTCTAGCCCTCCTACACCCCTAGAGCATTTTTTTTATTTTTCACATGTTTTTTGTCAATAACATTGGCTGTGTTAACACTTCTTAATAGATCCTGTAGAAAAAATATTAACACTTGTCAACCTTAGGCCATTTTTGTATAACTCCAATAAAAAAAAAAAAAAAAATGTCTAACTTTTTTTTTGCCTAAACTGGAAAAATAATTCAAGCTGTTTCTCAGGACTCAAATTACACCAGACAATTTTTTTCAAACTATTCACTCACTTCAGCTCAGTGTTGTTGA
>JALDNG010004833.1:0-16140 GCA_024349245.1 Neodontobutis hainanensis
TGTAGAGGTCCAGTAGTACAGACTCTAGACGACCATTAGAAGAAACTGTAGATGTGCAGTAGAAGAGACTTTAGAAGTACAGTAGTACAGAAAGTTGACAATTATTAAAAGAGACTGTAGGCGTGCAGTAGAACAGACTCTAGACAATTATTAGAACAGACTGTAGACATCCAGTAGAACAGACTGTAGATGTGCATTAGAGGAGACTGTAGACGTTTATTAAAACAGACTATAGTCCTGCAGTAGAACAGACTGTAGAAGTACAATAGAACAGAATGTAGAGGTGCAGTTGAAGAGACTGTAGACATGCAGTTGAACATACTTCAGAGCAGCAGTAGTACAGACTCTAGATTGGCTTTAGAACAGACTGTAGACGAGCATTAGAACAGACTGTAAATGTCCAGTAGAACAGACTGACAATGTGCAGAAGAATAGACTGTAGAGATGCACTAGTACAGACTGTAAACGTGCATTAGAACAGACTGTATATGAGTATTAGAAAACACTCTAGACATGCTTTAGAACAGACTGTAGAGGTGCAGTAGTTCAGACTATAGACTAGCATTAGAACAGACTATATATGAGTATTAGAAAATACTCTAGACATGCTTTAGAACAGACTGTAGAGGTGCAGTTGTTCAGACTATAGACGAGCATTAGAACAGACTGTAGATGCGCAGTAGAAGAGACTGTAGAGCTGCAGTAGTATAGACTGTCGACAATTATTAGAAAGGACTGTAGGCGTGCAGTAGAACGGACTGTAGACAATTATTAGAACAGACTGTAGACTTGCAGTAGAACAGACTGATGATGCTGCAGAAGAATAGACTTTAAAGGTGCTTAACTACAGACTGTACACGAGAAATAGAACAGACTGTATATGAGTATTAGAATAGACTGTAGACATAATTTTAGAACAGACTGTAGAGGTGCAGTAGTACAGACTCTAGACAAGTAGTAGTTCAGACTGTCGACTTGCATTAGAAAAGACTGTAGATGTGCATTAGAACAGACTGTAGATGTACAATAGAACAGACTGTGGAGGTGCAGTTTAACAGACTGTAGACGTGCAGTTGATCAGTCTTTAGAGCAGCAGTAGTACAGATTCTAGATTGGCTGTAGAACAGACTGTAGACTATCATTAGAATAGACTGTAAACGTCTAGTAGAACAGACTGTCAATGTGCAGAATAATAGATTCTAGAGGTGCAGTAGTACAGACTGTAGATGAGCATTAGCTCAGACTGTAGATGAGTATTAGAAAACACTGTAGACATGCTTTAGAACAGACTGTAGAGGTGCAGTTGTACAAACTGTAGACAAGCATTAGAACAGACTGTAGAGGAACAGTAGAACAAACTGTAGAGGTCGAGTAGTAAAGACTGTTATTGGGTTATAGAACAGATGATATTCGAGCAATAGAACAGACTATAGATGTGTGGTCATACGGACTGCATTAAAACAGACTGTGGACGAACATTTGAACAGACTATAGACATGCATTAGAACAGACTGTAGATGTGCAGTAGAAGAGACTGTAGACAATTATTAGAACAGACTGTAGACATGCAGTAGAACAGACTGTAGAGGTGGAGTAGTAAAGACTTTTATTGGGGATTAGAACAGACTGTAGACAAGCAATAGAACAGATTGTAGATGTGCAGTAGTATAGACTGTAAGAAGCAGTAGTACAGAATGTAGACAATTATTAGAACAGACAGAAGACGTGCAGTAGAAAAAACTGTAGACGAGCATTAGAACAGACTGTAGATAAGTATTAGAAAACACTGTAGACAGGCTTTAGAACAGACTGTAGAGGTGCAGTTGTACAAACTGTAAACGAGCATTAGAACAGACTGTAGAGGAACAGTAGAACAAACTGTAGAGGTCGAGTAGTAAAGACTGTTATTGGGTAATAGAACAGACGATATTCGAGCAATAGAACAGACTATAGATGTGTGGTCGTACGGACTGCATTAGAACAGACTGTGGACGAACATTTGAACAGACTATAGACATGCAGTAGAACAGACTGTAGAGGCGGAGTAGTAAAGACTTTTATTGGGGATTAGAACAGACTGTAGACAAGCAATAGAACAGATTTTAGATGTGCAGTAGTATAGACTGTAAGAAGCAGTAGTACAGAATGTAGACAATTATTAGAACAGACAGAGGACGTGCAGTAGAAAAGACTGTAGACGAGCATTAGAACAGACTGTAAAAGTCCAGTAGAATAGACTGTTGTGGTGCAGTAGTACAGACTGTAGACGAGCATTAGAACAGACTGTATATGAGTATTAGAAAACATTGTAGACATGCTTTACAACAGACTGTAGAGGTGCAGTAGTTGACTGTAGATGAGCATTAGAACAGACTGTATATTAGTATTAGAAAACACTAATAGAAATGCTTTACAACAGACTGTAGAGGTGCAGTAGAACAGACTGTAGACGTGCAGTAGAACAGACTGTAGTTGAGCAGTAGTACAGACTGTATACTTGCATAGGAACAGACTGTAAATGTGCATTAGAACAGACTGTAGATGTGCAGTAAAACAGACTGTAGACTTGCAATAGAGCAGACTGAAGACGTGCAGTAGAACAGACTAAAGACACACTGTAGAACAGACTGTAAACATGCAGTAGAACAGACTGTAGACATGCATTAGAAAAGACTGTAGATGTGCATTAGAACAGACTGTAGACGTTTATTAGAACAGACTGTAGACCTGCAGTAGAACATACCGTAGATGAGCAGTAGTACAGACTGTAGATGTGCATTAGAACAGACTTTAGAAGTGCATTAGTAGAGACTTTAGATGTGCAGTAAAACAGACTGTAGACATATAGTAGAACAGACTGCGGTAGAGCCGAGGTACAGACTGTAAACTGGCATTAGAACAGACTGTTTAAGTGCAGTTGAACAGACTGTAGACGCAGTAGAACAGACTGTAGATGAGCAGTAGTACAGACTATAGACTATTATTAGAACAGACTGTAGATGTGCATTAGAACAGACTGTAGATGTGCATTAGAACAGACTGTAGATGTGCAGTATAACAGACTGTAGACGTGCAGTACAACAGACTGTAGACTTGCTTTAGAACATACTGTAGAAGTGCATTAGAACAGAATGTAGATGTGCAGTAAAACAGACTGTAGACGTGCAGTAGAACAGACTGCAGTAGAGCAGAGGTACAGCCTGTAAACTGGCATTAGAACAGACTGTTGTGGTGCAGTTGAACAGACAGTAGACGTGCAGTAGAAGAGACTGTAGATGTGTAGTAATATATATATATTAAAGACCTGCAAAAACAGACTGCAATTTAACAGACTTCAGAGCAGCAGTAGTACAGACTCTAGATTGGCTTTAGAACAGGCTGTAGACGAGCTTTAGAACAGACTGTAAATGTCCAGTAGAACAGATTGACAATTAGACCAGATTGTAGATGTGCAGTTAAACAGACTATAGACATGCAGTAGAACAGACTGTAGACTTGCATTAGAACATAATGTAGATGTGCATTAGAACAGACTATAGATGTGGAGTAAAACAGACTGTAGACGTGCAGTAGAATAAACTGCAGTGGAGCAGTGGTACAGACTGTAAACTGGCATTAGAACAGACTGTAGACATGCAGTAGAACAGACTGTAGAGGTGCAGTTGTACAGACTATAGACGTGCAGTAGATCAGACTGTAGATGAGCAGTAGTACAGATTGTAGACTTGCATTAGAACAGACTGTAGATGTGCATTAGAACAGACTGTAGATGTGCAGTAGTACAGAATGTTGATAATTATTAGAACAGAGAGTAGATGTGCAGTAGAACGGACTCTAGACAATTATTAGAACAGACTGTAGATGTCCATTAGAACAGATTGTAGATGTGCATTAGAACAGACTGTAGATGTGCATTAGAAGAGACTGTAGACAATTATTAAAACAGACAATAGTCGTGCAGTAGAACAGACTGTAGACAAGCAGTAGAACAGACTGTAGATGTGCAGTAGAACAAACTGTTGAGGTGCAGTAATACAGACTGCAAACGAGCATTATACAGACTGTAGAAGTGTAGTTGTACAGTGTTATAATAATTTTAATTTTAATGTTTATTGTTACTGGGACTTATAGTTCTCCTCAGGTCATGTCAAATTCATGTCATGCCCTTCGTGCTAATCCAAGCATTAAGTAGACATAACAGGACTGAGACATGGCTTGTCACGGACTTCTGCTCCTGGACCATTGTGAACGCCTCTCACCAGGGACGTCACTGTGTTGTATATAATCCCATGTTATGTTTACATCTTTAAGCAAACCTTCCGCTGTAATATTGTGCTGCTTTGCTTCTCCTTGCAAGGATTAATTTTTGGCCATTGCTTGTTAAATTATAATCGGTCTCCGTTTCTCTCTGGTTAAATATATGGATATAAAATATTCCTATAACATACAGACTGTAGATGTGCAGTAGAACAGAATGTAGACGTTTATTAGAACAGACTGTATACCTGCAGTAGAACAGACTGTAGATGTGCATTAGAAAAGACTGTAGACGTTTATTAAAAATAGACTATAGTCGTGCAGTAGAACAGACTGTAGACGTGCAATAGAACAGACTGTAGAGGTGCAGTTGAACAGACTGTAGATGTGCATTAGAACAGACTGTAGATGTGCATTAGAAGAGACTGTAGACAATTATTAAAACAGACAATAGTTGTGCAGTAGAACAGACTGTAGACAAGCATTAGAAATTACTGTAAACGTCCAGTAGAACAGACAATGTGCAGAAGAATAGACTCTAGAGGTGCATTACTACAGACTGTAGATGAGCATTAGAACATACTCTATATGAGTATTAGAAAACACTGTAGAAATGCTTTAGAACAGACTGTAGAGATGCAGATGTATAGATTGTAGACAAGCATTAAAACAGACTGTAGAAGTGCAGTACTTCAGACTGTAGATGTGCAGTAGAAAAGACTATTGAGATGCAGTAGTACAGAATGTCGACATTTATTATTGCCCTTCTACTGTCTCTTCTAATGCTCGCCTACTGTCTGTATTACTGCACCTCTACAGTCTGTACTAAAGCACATCTACAGTCTGTTCTAATGCTCGTCCACAGTCTATTCTTATGCAGGTCTTTAGTCTTTACTACTGCACATCTACAGTCTGTTCTAATGGACGCCTACATTCTGTTCTAATGCTCATCTACAGTCTGTTCTATTGTATGTCTACAGTCTTTTCTACTGCACATCAACAGTCTGTTCTAATGCTCGTCTACAGTCTGTACAACTGCACCTCTACTGTCTGTTCTACTGCATGTCTACAGTCTGATCTAATGCCATTTTACAGTCTGTACTATTGCTCTACTGCACTCTATTCTACTGCACGTCTACAGTCATTTTTACTGCACATCTAAAATCTGTTCTAATTGTCAGTCTGTTCTACAATCTACAGTCTGTACTAATTCTGCTCTGAAGTCTGTTCAACTGCATGTCTACAGTCTGTTCAACTGCACCTCTACAGTCTGTACTACTGCACTTCTACAGTCTGTTCTAATGCTCGTCTACAGTCTGTATTACTGCACCTCTACAGTCTGTTATAAATGCATGTCTACAGTGTTTTCTAAAACTCATATACAGTCTGTTTATTTGCTCATCTACAGTCTGTACTACTGCAGCTCTAGAGTCTATTCTTTTGCACATTGTCAGTTTGTTCTACGACGTTTACAGTCATTTCTATTGCTCGTTTACAGTCTGTTCTAAGGTAATTCTAGAGTCTGTACTACTGCTGCTCTGATTTCTGTTCACCTGCACGTCTACAGTCTGTTTTACTGCAAATCTACAATCTGTTCTAATTGTCAGTCTGTTCTACTGGACGTTTACAGCCTGTTCTAAAGCTCATCTACAGTCTGTTCTAAAGCCAATCTAGAGTCTGTACTACTGCTGCTCTGACATCTGTTCAAATGCACATCTAAAGTCTGTTCAACTGCACGCCTACAGTCTGTTTTACTGCACATCTACAGTCTGTTCTAATGCACATCTACAGTCTGTTCTAATGCAAGTCTACAGTCTGTACTACTGCTCATCTACAGTCTGTTCTATTGCACATCTACAGTCTGTTCTGATAAACGTCTACAGTCTGTTCTACTACACATCTACAGTCTGTACAACTGCACCTCTACAGTCTGTTCTACTGGCTGTCTACAGTCTGTTCTAATGCCATTTTACAGTCTTTACTACTGCTCTACTGCAGTCTATTCTACTGCACTTCTACAGTCTGTTCTACTGCACGACTATAGTCTGTATTAATAAATGTCTACAGTCTTTTCTAATGCACATCTACAGTGTGTTCTTGTGGAAGTCTACAGTCTGTTCTAATAATTGTCTAGAGTCTGTTCTACTGCACGCCTACAGTCTCTTCTAATAATAGTCAACATTCTGTACTACAGCACCTCTACAGTCTCTTCTACTGCACATCTACAGTTTGTTCTAGTGGTCGTCTACAGTCTGTACTACTTCACCTCTACAGTCTGTTGTAAAGCATGTCTACAGTCTTTTCTAATACTAATGTACAGTCTGTTCTAATGCTCGTGTAAAGTCTTAACTACTGCACCTCTACAGTCTATTATTCTGCACATCGTCAGTCTTTTCTAATGCACATCTACAGTCTGTTCTAATGCTCGTCCACAGTCTGTTCTAATGCAGGTCTTTAGTCTGTACTATTGCACATCTACAGTCTGTTCTACTAGACGATACAGTCTGTTCTAATGCTCGCTCTACAGTCTGTTCTATTGTACGTCTACAGTCTCTTATAATGCTACTTTACAGTCTGTACCTCTGCTCTACCGCATTTTGTTCTACTGCACGTCTACAGTCTTTTTATAAACGTCTATAGTCTATTCTACAGCATTTCTACAGTCATTACTACTGTACTTCTAAAGTCTATTCTAATGCTCATCAACAGTCTGTTCTAATGCAAGTCTACAGTCTGTGCTACTGCTCATCTACAGTCTGTACTACTGCACTTCTAAAATCTGTTCTAATGCTCATCTGCAGTCTGTATTACTGCACCTCTACAATCTGTTCTAAAGCATATCTAGAGTGTTTTCTAATATTCATATAGAGTCTGTTCTAATGCTCGTCTACAGTATGTACTACTGCACCTCTATAGTCTATTCTTCTGCACTTTGTCAGTCTGTTCTGATAAACGTCTACAGTCTTTTCTACTACACATCTACAGTCTCTACTACTGCACTTCTAAAGTCTGTTTCTAATGCACATCTACAGTCTGTTCTAATGCAAGTCTATAGTCAGTACTACTGCTCATCTATGGTCTGTTCTAGTGCAGGTCTACAGTCTGTTCTAATAATCGTCTACAGTCTATAGTCTGTTCTAATGCTCGCCCACAGTCTGTTCTAATGCATGTCTTAATTCTGTACTACTGCACATTTACGGTCTGTTCTACTAGATGTCAACAGTCTGTTCTAATGCTTGTATACAGTCTGTTGTATTGTACGTCTACAGTCTTTTTAAATGCACATCTACAGTCTGTTCAACTGCACGTCTACAGTCTTTTCAACTGCACCTCAACAGTCTCTTCTAATGCCAGTTTACAGTCTGTACCTCTGCTCTACTGCAGTCTGTTCTACCACGTCTACAGTCTCTTTTTCTGCACATCTACAGTCTGTTCTAATGCACATCTACAGTCTGTTCTAATGCAAGTCTATAATCTGTACTACTGCTCATCTACAGTCTGTTCTAATGCAAGTTTATAATCTGTACTACTGCTCATCTACAGTCTGCTGTCAAATTATTAAGTGTACACACAGAACTAATCTTTCTTTTGGTATAGTTCATATACAATCAGTCAACATATATTCAATTAATGGTTTGCTAGTTAGTTAATCAACCAACCATCATCGTTCAACTATTTTGGATCGCCCTGAAAAGTGCCCAAAGTCAATTTTCTAAAGCATATCTCTTAAAGATGTTCATTTTATACTGTTTTTAAATTGTATTTGGCTTGCTGCACTTTTCAAATTGTCGTCCAGTTCATTCCATAATTTCACACCCCTTCGCATGATAAACTGGCTCTTTAGGGTGGTAAGAACTCACTGTTTAATTCACAAAATTAATTCTCCCGTAGGTTATATCGCCCCTCCCTCTTAGAAAACATTTTTGAATGTTATTAGATAATTTATTATTCCTGGCCTTATATATCATTATAATAGATTTTAATTTTACTATTTCTTCAAGTTTAAGAGTTTGTGATTTTAGGAACAGTGTGTTGGTATGGTCCCCATAACCAACATTATGTACAATTCTCCATCCATCCATCCATCTTCTACTGCTTATCCGGGCCCGGGTCGCGGGGGCAGCAGTCTAAGTAGAGAAGCCCAGACTTCCCTCTCCCCAGACACTTCCTCCAGCTCTTCCGGGGGGATACCGAGGCGTTCCCAGGCCAGCCGAGAGACATAGTCCTCCAGCGTGTCCTAGGTCTTCTCCGAGGTCTCCTCCCGGTGGGACATGCCCAGAACACCTCCCTAGGGAGGCGTCTGGGAGGCATCCAAACAGATGCCCGAGCCACCTCAGCTGGCTCTCTCGATGTGAAGGAGCAGCGGCTCTACTTTGAGCTCCTCCCGAGTGACCGAGCTCCTCACCCTATCTCTAAGGGAGCGCCCGCCACTCTGCGGAGAAAGCTCATTTCGGCCGCCTGTACCGGGATCTTGTTCTTTCGGTCATGACCCAAAGCTCATGCCCATAGGTGAGAGTAGGAACGTGGTTCGACTGGTAAATCGAGAGCTTTGCCTTACAGCTCAGCTCCTTCTTCACCACGACAGATCGGTACATCGACCGCATTACTGCAGAAGCTGCACCGATCCGTCTGTCGATCTCACGCTCCTTCGCGTTCCCTCACTCGTGAACAAGACCCCGAGATACTTAATCTCCTCCAATTGAGGAAGGAGCTCTCCATCAACCTGGATGGGGCAAACCACCCTTTTTCGACTGAGAACCATGGTCTCAGACTTGGAGGTGCTGATCCTCATGCTAGCCGCTTCACACTTGGCTGCAAACCGCCACAGTAAACATTGAAGGTCCTGGCTTGATGGAGCCAACAGGACAACATCATCTGCAAAAAGCAGAGATGAAATCCTGTGGTCCCAAAACCAGACTCCCTCCGGCTCCTGGCTGCGCCTAGAAATCCTGTTCATAAAGATAATGAACAGGACCGGTGACAAAGGGCAGCCCTGCCGGAGTCCAACATTCACCGGGAACAGGTCTGACTTACTGCCGGCAATGCGAACTAAGCTCCTGCTCCGGTCGTACAGGGACCGGATAGCCCTTAGCAAAGGGCCCCAGACCCCATACACCCAGAGCACCCCCACAGGGCACCACGAGGACACAGTCGAATGCCTTCTCCAGATCCACAAAGCACATGTGGAATGGTTGGGCAAACTCCCATAAACCCTCAAGCACCCTGGAGAGGGTATAGAGCTGGTCCAGTGTTCCACGACTGGGACGAAAACCGCATTGTTCCTCCTGGATCTGAGGTTCGACTATCGGCCGCATAGACTTTCCCGGGAGGCTGAGGAGTGTGATCCTCTGTAGTTGGAACACACCCTCCGGTCCCCTTCTTAAAAAGAGGGACCACCACCCTGGTCTGCCAGTCCAGAGGTACTGTCCCCAAACACCAGGCGATGTTGCAGAGGCGTGTCAGCCAAGACAGCCCCTCAACATCCAGAGACTTGCGGTACTCAGGGCGTAACTCATCAACCCCCGGTGCCTTGCCACCGAGGAGCTTCCAACTACCTCAGTGACTTCAGCCCGAGTAATGGACGAGTCCACCTCTGAGCACTCAGCCTCTGCTTCCTCTGTGGAAGACGTGGACGGTGGGGTTGTGGAGATCCTCGAAGTATTCCTTCCACCGTCCAACAATATCCTCAGTTGAGGTCAGCAGGTTCCCACCTCCACTGTAAACAGTGTTGGCAGGGCACTGCTTCCCCCTCCTGAGGCGTCGGACGGTTTGCCAGAATTTCTTCGAGGCCGACCGATAGTCTTTTCCATGGCCTCACCGAACTCCTCCCAGACCCGAGTTTTGCCTCCACAACCACCCGTGCTGCAGCCCGCTTGGCCTGCCGGTACCTATCAGCTGCCTCAGGAGTCCCACAAGTCAACCAGGCTCGATAGGTCCTTCTTCAGCTTGACGGCCTCCCTTACTTCCGGTGTCCACCACGGGTTCAGGGATTGCCGCCACGACAGGCACCAGAGACTTTGCGGCGACAGCTTCAGTGGCTGCGTCGACAATGGAGGTGGAGAACATTGTCCACTCAGACTAAATGTCTCCAGTCTCCCTCGGAATCTGGTTGAAGCTCTGTCGGAGGTGGGAGTTGAAGATCTCTCTGACAGGGATTCGCCAAACGTTCCCAACAGACCCTCACAGTACGTTTGGGTCAGTCAAGTCTGTCCCGCCTTCTCCCCGCCATCGGATCCAACTCACCACCAGGTGGTGATCAGTTGACAGCTCGCTCTCTCTTCACCCGAGTGTCCAAGACATGCGGTCGGAGGTCAGATGAAACAACTACAAAGTCGATCATCGACTTCCGCCTAGGTGTCCTGGTGCCACATGGACTGATGGACACCCTTATGCTTGAACATGGTGTTCGTTATGGACAAACTGTTGCTAGCACAGAAGTCCAATAACAGAACACCACTCGGTTCAGATCAGGGGGGCCGTTCCTCCCAATCACGCCCCTCCAGGTGTCTCTGTCGCTGCCCACGTGAGCGTTGAAGTCCCACAGTAGAACGATGGAGTCCCCGGTTGGAGCACATTCCAGCACCCCTCCCAGAGACTCCAAGAAGGCCGGGTACTCTGCACTGCCATTTGGCCCGTAAGCACAAACAACAGTGAGAGACCTATCCCCGACCCGGCGCAGGGAAGCGACCCTCTCGATCACCGGGGTGAACTCCAACACTGTGTCCGGGGATTGGGTTGTCGAGGCTCCCGCCTTCAACTGCCACCCAATCCACATTGCACCGGACCCCTTACGGTTCCTCCTGCAGGTGGTGGGCCCACGGGAGATGTACAATTCTGATGGCTTTTTTTTGCAATCTATATAAAGGTAGTAAATGACTATCATAGGTATTCCCCAGATCTCAGCACAGTAAGTGATATATGGCAGGATAAGGGAGCAATACAGGATAAAAAGACCTTTTTGATCTAACAATTGTTTACACATCCTCATTAATGCTATATTTTTTGCTATTTTTGAACAAATATTGGTAATTTGTGGTCTCTAGCTAACATTGTGACTCAGAATCACACCCAAAAAATTATACTGTTTTATACATTCAATATTCACATTATTAAGAAAGATTTGGATTTGCTCTCCTACCTTCTACATTTCCCAAATAGCATAATTTTTGTTTTCAATACATTTAATGATAGTTTATTCCTATGGAACCAATCTTTAACTTTAGATAATTCTGTTGTGATTTCTGTCACAAGAAGCTGTTGATCTTTGCCAGAACCTAAGATTGTAGTTTCATCAGCGAATAATATAAATTTTAATTTTGTGGATACATTACAAATGCCATTTATATATAATAGAAACATTTTTGGTCCTAAGACTGATCCTTGAGGTACTTCACATACTATACTCCTCCATTCTGACCTATATTCACCCATCTGCACATATTGTTGTCTGTTATACAAGTAAGATTCCACCCAATCATGTGCAATCCCCCTCACATATTTGTATATTTTTTTTTAGAAGTATTTTGTGATCTATTGTATCAAAGGCTTTCTGGAGATCTATGAAAATGCCTATGGAATGCATCTTGTTGTCTATTTTATCAGTTATTTCCTCCATGAGGTCAATTAATGCAAGTGAAAATGATCTGTTATTTCTAAAGCCATATTGACTATCGCTAAGTAGGTTATGCTTATCTATAAAACCATTTAACGGGCAACAAAAATCTTTTCTAAGATTTTTGATAGCTGTGAGTATAGAAATTGGTCTGTAATTTGTAAACTGATGACTATCATATTTTTATAGATTGGAGCGACCTTGGCAATCTTCATTAATTTAGAAATTTACCTGTGCTGAGAGATTGATTACATATGTGAGTTAAAGGATTGGCTATATTCCTTATTACTTTTTAATTATACTCATGTCAAGGTCATTCCAGTCAGTAGATCTTTTACTTTTACATTTGTTAACAATTTCTATAATTTCTTTTTCAGTTGTTGCAGTAAGAAATAGTGAGAGACCATTATATATAATGTTGCTTGATGCATCCATGTTCTCTGTTGTTTGAAAGTTTGAACTATGAACTGAACTAGTCCATTTTTAAATGTGTGAACTGAACTTTGAACTAGTTCTTGTAGAAAGTGAATTTTCCCAACACTGCAGAGGAGGCAGAGGCCACAGAAAGACCATAGGAGGCAGAGAGACAGAGAGACCAGAGAAGGCAGAGTTCACAGAGAGACCAGAGGAGACAAGGGAGACAGAGAGACCAGAGGAGGCAGAGGCCACACAGAGACCAGAGGAGGCAGAGTTCACAGAGAGACCAGAGGAGGCAGAGGCCGCAGAGAGACCAGAGGAGGCATAGGCCACAGAGAGACCAGAGGAGGCAGAGAGTCCAGAGGAGGTGGAGGCCACAGAGAAACCAGAGGAGGCAGATGAGGCAGAGAGCCAGAAAAGGCAGATGCCACAGAGAGACCAGAGGAGGCAGCGGCCACAGAGAGACCAGAGGAGGCAGTGGCCACAGAGAGACCAGAGGAGGCAGAGGAGGCAGAGAGACCAGAGGAGGCAGAGGAGACAGAGTGACCAGGAGGCAGAGGCCACAGAGATGAGAGAAAGCATAGGAGGCAGAGAGACCAGAGGAGGCAGAGGCCACAGAAAGCTCAGAGGAGGCAGAGGAGGCAGAGAGACCAGAAAAGGCAGATTCCACAGAGAGACACGAGGAGGCAGCGGCCACAGAGAGACCAGAAGAGGCAGAGAGACCAGAGAAGGCAGAGGCCACAGTGAGACAAGAGGGGCAGAGGCCACTGAGAGTTCAGAGGAGGCATAAAGACAGAGAGACCAGAGGAGGCAGAGAGACGAGAGGATGCAGAGGAGACAGAGAGACCAGAGGAGGCAGAGGCCATAGAGAATCCAGAGGAGGCATAGTCCACAGAGAGACCAGTGGAGTTAGAGAGTAGAGGAGTCAGAGAAGGCAGAGAGACCAGTGGAGGCAGGGAGACAGAGAGACCAGAGGAGGCAGAGGCCACAGAGAGACCAGAGGAGGCAGAGTTCACAGAGAGACCAGAGGAGGCAGAGTTCACAGAGAGACCAGAGGAGGCATAGGCCGCAGAGAGACCAGAGGAGGCATAGGCCACAGAGAGACCAGAGGAGGCAACGGGGCAGAGAGACCAGAGGAGGCAGAGGCCACCGAGAGATCAGAAGAGACAGAAAGACAGAGAGACCAGAGGAGGCAGAGAGATGAGAGGATGCAGAGGAGGCAGAAAGACCAGAAAAGGCGGATGCCAGAGAGAGACCAGAGGAGGCAGCGGCCACAGAGAGACCAGAGGAGGCAGAGAGACCAGAGAAGGCAGAGGCCACAAAGAGACCAGAGGAGGCAGAGGCCACAGAGAGACCAGAGAAGAAATAACAATTGGGATTTTTTACATAAATATTTACAACCTCAAAAAAAAAATCTTCTATTTTTTTTTTCTTGCCAAATCTCCTCCATTTATCAATTCCACCTTTATTTTCATTCATTTTCACTTTAGAGAATGTTTAGATTAAAACTTCCATTCCCATCAGGCTCACACAGAAAGTTTTTAAATTGCAAAAATTAAAAAAGACTGAACATTGTGTGTTATGCTATAAAAAGATACTCTACCGCTAACCTTTTTTTTTTACAAAACATTTTGTCAATAAAATAGGATCTATACACCCACTTTCTTCAACTTTTTTTTCAACTGTTTTTCTTGTACACCAAATTGGCAACTTTACCATTCCATAAAGAAAATTTAGAATAAAAACTTTCTTCTTGTTTTCTACTAAGTACTTTGGCCCATAAATAAACAATGAAACAGTCTGTTTTAAAAACGTCTACAGTCTTTTCTAATGCACATCTACAGTCTGTTCTAATGCAAGTCTACAGTCTGTACTACTGCTCATCTACAGTCTGTTCTACTGCATGTCTACAGTCTGTTCTAATGCACATCTACAGTCTGTTCTAATGCAAGTCTCTAGTCTGTACTACTGCACATCTACAGTCTGTTCTAAAGCATGTCTAGAGTGTTTTTTAATACTCATATACAGTCTGTTCTAATGCTCGTCTACAGTCTGAACTACTGCACCTCTACAAGCTGTTCTAAAGCATGTCTACAGTGTTTTCTAATACTCATATACAGTCTGTTCTAATGCTCGTCTACAGTCTGAACTACTGCAACTCTACAGTCTGTTCTAAACCATATCTACAGTGTTTTCTAATACTCATATACAGTCTGTTCTAATCCTCATCTACAGTCTGTACTACTGCACCTCTAGAGTCTATTCTTCTGCACATTCTCAGTCTGTTCTACAGGTTGTTTACTGTTTGTTCTAATGCACGTCTACAGTCTGTTCCAAAGCCAATCTAGAGTCTGTTCTACTTCTGCTCTGAAGTCTATTCAACTACACATCTACAGTCTGTTCAACTGCACCTCTACAGTCTTTTCTATTGTTAATAGATAATAATTGTCTACAGTCTCTTCTACTGCACATCTACAGTTTTTCTAATGGTCGTAAAGTCTCAACTACTGCCCTCTACAGTCTATTCTTTTGCACATCTACAGTCTGTTCTAATGCACATCTACAATCTGTTCTAATGGAATTCTCCAGTCTGTACTACTGCTCGTCTACAGTTTGTTCTACTGCAAGTCTACAGTCTGTTCTAAAAAACGTCTACAGTCTGTACTACTGCACATCTACAGTTTGTACTAAAGCATGTCTAGAGTGTTTTCTAATACTAATATACAGTCTGTTTTAATGCTCGTCTACAGTCTGTACAACTGCACCTCTACTGCCTGTTCTAAAGCATGTCTAGAGTGTTTTCTAATACTCATATAGAGTCTGTTCTAATGCTCGTCTACAGTCTGAACTACTGCACCTCTACAGTCTGTTCTAAAGCTCATCTACAGTCTGTTCTAAAGCCAATCTAGAGTCTGTACTACTGCTGCTCTAAAGTCTGTTCAACTGCACGTCTACAGTCTGGTCTACTGCACATCTACAGTTTGTTTTAATGCTCGTCTACAGTCTGTACTACTGCACCTCTACAGTCTCTTCTAAGGCATGTCTACAGTCTTTTCTAATACTCATATACAGTCTGTTCTAATGTTCGTCTACAGTCGGAACTACTGCACCTCTACATTTTGTTATAAAGCATATCTAGAGTGTTTTCTAATACTTATATAGAGTCTGTTCTACTGGACGTTTATAGCCTGTTCTAATGCTCGTCTATAGTCAGTTCTAAAGCCAATCTAGAGTCTGTACTACTGCTGCTCTGAAGTCTGCTCAACTGCACGTGTACTGTCTGTTCACCTGCACCTCTACAGTCTGTTCTAATGCCAGTTTACAGTCTGTACTACTGCTCCACTACAGTCTCGTCCACTGCACGTCTACAGCCTGTTTTACTGCACATCTACAGTCTGTTCTAATGTACATCTACTGTCTGTTCTAATGCAAGCCTACAGTCTGTACTAGTGCTCATCCACAGTCTGTTCTACTGCACGTCTACAGTCTGTTCTAATGCACATCTACAGTCTGTTCTAATGTAAGTTTACAGTCTGTACTACTGCTCATCTACAGTCTGTTCTACTGCACCTCTACAGTCTGTTCTACTACACGTGTACAGTCTCTACTACTGCACTTCTAAAGTCTGTTCTAATGCAAATCTATAGTCTGTTTTACTGCTCATCTACGGTCTGTTCTACTGCAGGTCTACAGTCTGTTCTAATAAACGTCTACAGTCTGTTCTTCTGCACATCTACAGTCTGTTCTAACTGCACATCCACAGTCTGTTCTAATGCAAGTCTACAATCTGTACTACTGCTCATCTACACTCTGTTCTACTGCACGTCTACAGTCTCTACTACTGCACTTCTAAA
>JALDNG010004834.1:0-16422 GCA_024349245.1 Neodontobutis hainanensis
AATGATGCAAACTACAGTATAACCTGCATGAATTGGTGTGAACAGACAATAAATAAAAAAGCTGAAGTGCAAACTATATACAAAAAATAACTAAAAAAAGCAAAAGTGCAAACTGCAGATACAGTGCATTTCCATATGCATTGCCTGCGCTCTGTGGTCCTCCGGCACCCTCCGCAGCAGATCTGCAACAGTTTGTTTGTACAACTACGGCGTACACCCGATGCAGAAGTATAAATCGGTCTTAACACCTCAAGCTTTTGTTGATCTTCTAGAGTGAAACTGTTTTGGTTTAGGTTTAAACACAGTGTTATAAATAGTGGTCAACAAGAATCCACCTCTGTTTAGAAAAGGCAGGGCTCTATAGTGTGCCCAATTTAGTTGTACATGCAACCTAATTTTTCAATGGTGCGACAAAGACAAAAAAACAAAAAAATCTGAGGTTGCACCAGTGCGGAAAAAAGCTGAATCCAGTTATACGGGAACTCCAGATTCCTGTACCTAACCACGGTTCCTTAACCTTTGTGAGCTACGTCAAGAGGTCAACAGTAAGACAGAGGTTCCTCCTTATTGATAAATAAAGGAAGCTTCAGTGGTGTTTCCACATTGCGACTCCACTAACCTCTCAGCAGAAACACGAGGGGAAGTTAAGTTGATGCACAGCAGCTTAATGAAAACTACACATTCCATAAATGTACTTCAACAAGTGCACCTTATCCTCCGCTGAGCGCTGTGTTTAACGACAAAATACAGGACAATTTTGAGAAATACTAGAAGAGACTCACACCAGTAATATCTGTCTGTTTTGTGCAATAAATTGTGGGATGCCATTAAGATCCCCAAATGTTCCCAAATCAACACATTAATTACTATATAGTGATTACACATTTTTGTATTGTGTCTGAATGTGTGTGTTTTTATTTTTATTTTTATTTTATTTTTTTAAAGATATTGACAGTACAAGCAGGTACGTAAATGAAAATAAAATTTGCCAATCACAATACAATAGTGCCAGATGGATTATAAAATAAGAAAATGACATGTAATAAAATGGAAAACAAAACGTTTTAATAAAAATAAAAATATTTGGATACAGCTGAACACATACTGTATCTTACAATTCCGCTAGTCCCTGAGTGGATGTTTAAAGATTTGGGTGCACCTAACTTTTGGGCCAACTTAGTTTTGAAAGTCCATCTGGGGTGTCCACAATCTCTCAGGGCTTTACAAATTTATTGTTCTTCTTTACGTTGTGCTCTGTGCTGAAGAGTCCTGATGACATATGATGCATCATAATACCAAGGATCGAATTGTCTTTAATTGCTCCTTTCAACACAAAGGGCAATAATTCACTTGTCCTCTGGAGCCAAATTTGTCAGCAGCAAACTGTGGCTGTCCTGTGATGGCGCTAACCTGGATGAGCCCACATTTGGGTTACAGTGGAACTGCCTTGATGACACCCTGGGTTACAGACACTGCTTACCAGAGTCTCTTCAACCCACACTGAAAAACTTGTACAAGGCTCTTGCCAACCAGTATGATCCGCTAAAGCTCAATTATACCCATTCACAACCAGAGCCAAAGTTCTCAAACAGGATCTCTGAAAGCAAGATCTATGCTGAGACAACACAATTGAAGACCACCAGCTCGCCTTCAAACCTCCTTCAAGTGTAGTTTCCTAGGGCTAACACGCCACCAAATGCACACCAAATCGCCACAGTGACCAGGCAGCTCAGCTTTTTCTGCAATGCATCAGAGAGGGCATATGGCTTGGTTGCCTACCTCGAACCACTGCCAACAAAGATAATGTTCACATGGTCTTCATCGTAGCTCGCTCCAAAGTAGCCCCAAAAATGTGTCTCTCTATGCTCCAACTAGAACCGAGTGCAGCATTGACTGGTGTCCAACTCGTCAAGTTAATCCAGACTGAACTCACCATCCCAATCCACCAAATCATATGCTGGTCAGATTCCACCACCGTTACTTCACTGGTCTTCAGCGGAGACCAGAGCAGCCGGACCAGGAGCTCACAGACACATACACAGAGATCTTGCGGGGCTGTTATTATTATTATTATTATATTATTCTGTAATTTAGAAAGTAGCTTGTTGTTAGTAGTGAGCTAAAGTGTAGTTTGCAATGAAACTGAGTCGGTGAGCACAGTCTGCAGGGCTAACAAGTTGCTTGCTTTTAACATTTGTGCACCTCATTGTTTTTTACTGTCTGGTACAGGGAGCAGCATAATTGACGGCTGAGCAGCTCCGCTGGGTCTTAGTGCTAGTTAACATTAAGCTACCCCCTTATATGACAAGGTTTAATAACTTTAGCAGGAATAAAAGTCCTATAAAATTAGGGTTCTGTGTTGTGTTTTTCTTTGGTACCAAAATTGGTACAGAGAACCGTGGATTTTCACTGGTATTGGTAACAAATACTGAAATGTTTGTACTGTGACAAATACTTTTTATACGCATTTACTAATCGATGCTTCATCCAATCACCTACCAAGTTATCTTGCTTACATTTTTAGGACACAACCATTGATTGTTTATATAGTGGATATAATCCGCCCATTGGTCCCCTATTTACTGATATTGTTGTTACAATTCATCAATAAAATGGCCGTTACATCCAGGATTTTTGGCTTTTACTCCATAGTAAAACAACGGGATTTAGATAGCGTAAGCGGGACGTAATAATTTAAAAATTCATCCCCAGAGTTGTCTAGTAGTAAAAACTTAGCTCTAGAGATCGGAACCATCTTTTGTACCAGGCTGTAAACATGCTTTTACATTAAAGTAAAGTAAAGTCGCCATTGGGTTTCTCCTTATATTTCCGCTTTTGGAGCCTGCCGTCTGGTGGATGGCGGTATATTGCTGTATTTCACCATCTTTCGCCGTATGGCGCGCCCTTATCGACCATTTAGGAGGTTCCATGGGAGGCGCTTGGTCACAACTCAAAACATACTTACATATATTCATTGTAATTATTGTCTTGTTTGATTTTAATGTTCTGCACAATGACTGTTGAAGGGCTGGAAATAAGAAGTGTGGCGTCCCCATAGCGTTACAAACCTCGAATGTGAAGTCTTCTCAGTCGCCATTTTTAGGCGTTATGGGGTCGCCATATTGATTTTATGGAGCCAGAAGTCCTAATTTGGGCATATGAGCAACGCGTTTGAGTGCGCGTTAAGGCCTGTTCACACCGGGACAAATGTCGTCGCCGTTATTGCGCCGTTTAACGCCTCCGACTAAACAATGGGCGCCAATGGGAGTGTTCACACCGACGGCAAAACGCCACACGTAAAGCGTCAGTTTTTAAAAACGCCGCGGGTTTGTTTTTGGTTTCTGCTGCGTCAAAAACTGTACGACAAATGAGATTAGCGCTTTTGCTCACGTGTCTGGAGCTTCTGAAGTTACAGTAAAACACAACTTGGGGGCGCTCAACGCAAAAGCGGTCTTGCCGAGCACACATACTTAACAGCAAAGAAGATATCGCCAAGTAGCGTCTACACTGCCGGGAAGAAATAAGGCGAAGAAGATGCAAGGCAAGATGAATGTAGCTGCTGGTCTCGTTGGTGTTGGAACACAAAGAACTTATGACAAATGCAACATCATTACAAAAATTACTTGCTCTTCTTCTGAGTGGCGAGTGTCAGAAGCGTAAAGTTGCGCAGCGCCACCTTGTGTACCGGGGTATTTCTGTTTTACATTGCGACATCTGATGTCACGGAATGAATTTGCATGTTCACTCTGCTCATCGTCAGCGAAAATTGCTTGGGTGTGAACACAAAAATGCGTTGAAAAACGCTGGCGAATAACGCGTCGCGAATATTCGTCCGGTGTGTACGGGCCTTTAGCATGGTAACCAGCAAGGCAATCAGAACAGGGCTTGTTGAAAGTTGAAAGTCCTGCCGATAGCGGTGAAGCCATTGACAGTAGAAGGCGCTGACTTCTACAGTCACTGGGCGAAGCCAAGCTCATCCTCCGTCTTTGCTGCATTTTTGACTGCTGGCTAACTTGAGGTAAATGTTATATTTATTTGTAATTCAATTTTCAAATTTCATTGATTTCACTCAATGACCTATATTGACAACTACCTATATACTTGATTTTAATCAAAATATAGTTTTAAAATTTTTGAAGGTATATAAAAGATTCTGTTACCCTAATGCGAACATATGCTAGTAGTTAACTGTAACCAGAGCAGTGTTTCCTTTATTGCTAAATCTTGTTTTAATAACTAATGGCATTTCCATTTGCCTTTCTTATATTTTTTTTTACACAAATTTTGTATAGAATAATATATTGGTAAAACAAAGTGTATTATTAGGTAAGCATTATCTATTTTAAGGATTATATACAGTGGGGATCAAAAGTCAGGGCACCCCAAGTAAAAATTTGTATTAATGTGCATAAAGAAGCCAAGAAAAAATGGAAAAATCTCCAAAAGGCATCAAATGACAGATTAGACATCCTTTAAATAAGTCAAAAAAAGATCGATTTTATTTCCATCATTTGCACTTTCAAATAACCGAAAAAAAAAAAATGGTGTCTGCAAAAGTTTGGGCGCCCTGCAGAGTTAATACCTTGTACTGCCCCCTTTGTCAAGTATCACAGCTTGTAAACGCTTTTTTAACAATTATTATCAAAAATAGATGTAAAAGAAAATGTTGCAATCTATCGTATAACCTGCATGAATTGGTGTGAACAGACAATAAATAAAAAAGCTAAAGTGCATACTATATACAAAAAAATAAAAAGCAAAAGTGCAAACTGCAGATACAGTGCATTTCTACATGCATACCTACCTGCACTCTGTGGTCCTCGGCACCCTCCGCAGCATATCTGCAACAGTTTGTCCAAACCGATCGCTCTCATCATTGCCTTGACACAGTCTCTGTTGCAGCTCCACCCGCCGTTCCTCCAACTGAGCACTTGCACTTGGACCCAGTAATTTTTTCTTTTTCCTTCCTTTTTGTGGCATTCTTGGACTGGGGGACGGAAGAGATGGCTGCGGGGACGGAAGAAATGGCTGGTGATGGGGGCTACCACTTGGTAATTGGTCATCATCGCTGTTGGTTGGAGGTCTCACATCCGATAAACCAGTGGAGTTTGAGCTGGTATCAGTCCCATCCTGTGATTATATAACAAATAGCAAATAGTATAAGTTATACATAAAAGATGATGCATTCTTTGTTAATTCATAGATAGATAGAGCTATAATAACTGCATATTCATACATTGCAAATGCTAAATTGTTGCATTTGTATTTTCTGTAAGCCAAATAAAATTACAATCTATTATATTACATAAATACAACCCATTACATATAATTACAACCAGCTGAAAATTCAAGTGAACAGTCAGTATCACCTCAGATGTTCTTCATGGACAAGGGCATGTTGATGCGAAAATGGGTACCAAGGTCTGTGGAAATATTGGTTCAAAGGACTGGTGTACAGTTTTTCTGATAGTGGTTCCATTTGATTACCGACAGCATGTTCTATTTTTGGCTCATGAACACTTGTGGGCTGGTCATCTTGGGGGTGACTAAGACGTACAATCGTATCCTACAGCATTTCTTTTGGCCAGGGTTAAAAGCTGATGTAGTTTGTTTTTGCAGGACTTGTAACACCTGTCAGTCTGTGGGTAAACCAAATCAAGTTGTACCTCCTGCACCACTCTGTCCTATTCCGGCTGTTGGTGAGCCATTTGAACATGTAATAGTTGACTGTGTTGGTCCTCTACCTAAAACAAAATCAGGAAATAAGTTCTTGCTGACGATTATGTGTGTGTCCACTCGTTTTCCTAAAGCGATCGCATTGCGCAAGATGATTGCAACTACTATTACGAAAGCCCTTACCAAGTTTTTTACAACTTTTGGTCTGCCGAAAGTAGTACAAACTGATCAGGGAACCAATTTTCTTTCAAAGATTTTCAAACAGACTTTACAGGGTTTTGGTATTTCTCATTCAGTGTCTAGTGCGTATCATCCAGAATCTCAGGGTGCATTGGGCGATGGCACCAAACCCTTAAGTCAATGCTCAGTAAATATTGCTATGGTACCGGGAAAGATTGGGATGAGGAGTCCCATTTGTAATGTTTGCGACAAGGGATGCTACTCAGGAGTCCCTAGGTTTCAGTCCAGCTGAACTAGTGTTTGGACACAATACGTGGTCCGCTAAAGGTGTTCAAAGAACAGTTTTTGTCTAAACCTCCTCTAAAAGGTAGCTTGTCTGACTTGGTTAAACAGCTTAGGGAGAGGTTACATTATGCTACTTCCTTAGCCAAAGAAGCTCTTTCTTCATCACAGTCCAATATGAAAACACATTTTGATAAGAAAGCTGTTGACCGTCAATTCAAACCTGGTGATAAGGTTTTAGTGTTGCTTCCAAGTATTGGTTCTGTACTTTCAGCTCGTTTCTCTGGTCCTTATGTAGTTGAGAAGAAAGTGTCTGACACAAACTACATTATTTTCACTCCTGACCGGAGGAGGAAAATGAGACTGTATCATATTAATATGTTGAAGTCATTCTATATAAGGGAAGGGGAAAGAACAGTAGTTTCAGAGCAACCTGTTCCTGTTTCTATGATGTGCGCTGAGGTGATGACAACTGAGGATGACTTGGTAGAGCCTTGTGATAGCCAACAATGTGGACGGTTGTCTAACTCTAAGTTTTTGTCTCACGTAGACTCTAACCTTGCATATCTGTTGCAGGAACATGGAGACATCATAGACCTGTTCCAGTCTTATCCCTTTGTTAGAAGATACACCATTGCCCACCCATGTCTCAGAGCATGACATTGACATAGGTACAGCCGCTCCAATCAAACAGCATGCTTATCGCTGTCCTTTATCAAAAAGAGAGGTTATGACTCAGGAGTTTAGGTACTTGGTAGAGAACGGGTTAGCTAAGCCTAGCTATAGCCCCTGGAGTTCTCCTGTTTGCTAACTCCACAATCTGATGGTATGCCACGTTTTTGTACTGATTTTGAAAAGTTAATGCAGTGACTGTACCTGACTCGTTCCCTCTGCCTCGCATGGAGGATTGCATTGATAGCATTGGTCCAGCAATGTACATCACCAAATTGGATCTTTTGAAAGGTAATTGGCAGGTCCTGTTAACACCTAGAGCGTCCGATATACCTGCCTTTGTTATCGCTGACCACTTCATGCAGTATACGGTAATGCCCTTTGGCATGAGAAATGACCCTGCTACATTCCAACGCCTTATGCACTTAGTCCTTTGTGATGTTCCCCACTGTAATGTATATCTGGATGATATAGTTGTGCATTCTGATAATTGGAGTGAACCTGTCTCTACCTTAACAAAAGTATTTAAGCGGTTGTCGAAGACAAACCTGTTTAAATCTGGGTAAAATAGTTGGACATAGCCAGGTGCGTCAATCGATGCTAAAGTTGAGGCCGTGATCTCCTGCGCCACTCCTACCACGAGGAGAAAACTGAGATGTTTTTTTGGGGCTCGCCGGTTACTATCGGTGTTTTTGTAAAAAAAAATTCTGTCTTAGTTGCTCCATTGTCCGCTCTTTCTATCCCCTCTGTTCCGTATACCTGGACGGATGAGGGTGAACATGCCTTTAAAGCAGCCCTCCTTTGTAGTGCTCCTGTCCTTTCAGCTCCAAATTATACAAAACCTTTTTGTCTGGATGTTGATGCCAGTGCTTCTGGAGCTGGGGCTGTGCTGCTGCAAGATGATGCGGTGTGTCCCATCCTTTTTCCTTCTTCTCAGCTAAGTTTAAGAAGCATCAGCTGAACTACTCCACCTTTGAGAAGGAAACCATGGCTATGTTACTTGCACTCCAGCACTTCAAGGTGTACGTGAGTTCCACAACCATACCTGTCACTATGTTCACTGACCACAATCCTCTGGAGTTCTTGGCTCAAATGTAAAACCACAATCAGCCGCTGATGCGCTGGGCATTGATGGTACAAGAGTACAACCTCCACATCAAACACAAGAAGGGGAAGGAAAACATTGTGGCAGATGCTCTGTCCAGAGACAGATGGCAGGTGTATAACTACACTGTTAAAAAAGTTCCATTTAAAAAAGCGTAAAAGTGCTGGTAATTAATTACCAGCAATTTTTCCGTTATTCCGTTATTGCACGGGCACTTCCGTAAACCTTAAAAAGGATATTTCCGTAGATTTACTAGACTTTTTCATTTAAGGACACTTCCATCAAACCTAAATGTAATATTCTGTATTATTAAAGTACTCAATCCGTACCATTTACGGACACAGCCATCCTAAAATGTTTAATTCCATACAGTTCTCTATAACGTTTATCATCAATAAAGCACAAATGTAGAATCACAACAATTATTTATTTCCTTTAACAACTGCCAGTGCTTTAAAGTGATTGCACTTTTTGTGGTGAATGAATTGCAATATTTACATTACAACCATCAGAACATCACCTTCACATTCATAGCAATTTTACATACATAAACCAGCTGTTCTCTCAAAGAACTACAGTCATGTCCTTTAACAGGGAGCTGCCAAATCTAGTAACTTTTTAGCACCCACTGGCTAACAGGCATTAATAACAAATGGATTTGTTAAAGACATTGACAAAATAATACAATAAAACTGCCAGCATTGCTGTTGCTATCTCACCAGTCAGTGCAAAATGAGGAGCCCCCTCCAGGAGGATGCATAAACCTACACCTCCAACTCCACATATCACACTGACAGGCAGAGCTCTGCAACCTGTCTGACCTTTCTACAAAAACAAATAGAACATTAGAAGTATTACAATATGCTTTTATATAAAACATCAGTGCAGCAATAACAACCATGACCTTAGAATGATGACTCTGTGCGTGGGCATTCAGTCCAAAAGGGTATTTTCTGAGCGTTGAGAACAGCTCAAATGGCCCACTCAAATTCCTTCTGCTTGCATTCAAATTCCTTTAGCTGATAAACCAGCTTGCACACCTGTGGAGGAATGAAGTGCCGTTTCTTCCCCTTCTTCTCTGCCTTGGAGCCTCGCTCAGGATTGAGCCCAAAGAAAACTGAGAAAAAAATTATAATGGTAAGATTCAGACAAAGTTTGCACGTGTAGTGTGGCTTTACAGGAGTGGAGCAGTTCAATAAAATCATACATTTGTTTCCTTCCACCAACACATGACAGCATGCATCCTCAACATGTGTGCAGGGATATTATAAATGCACAGAACACAGAAGGGGATAGAAAACACGGTTGACATCGTCCTATCAAAAGGTGTAACAGCACATTTGAACACGGACTGTCCTGGGGGTTACTCAAACTTGGAGTAGGGCAACTGTGACATTCAGTGCATGTTACACATCAAAGTATTAACATTTGGGTATGAATCCAGCATTTTTAAATGAATATGTTTAGTCTTTGCTTCTGGAGGGGGTCCCTGGAACAACATATTTTGAGGTTGGAGTCTGCAGCCAAATATATTTCAGTTTGTGTGTCTTTGACATGAAAAGGTTTGACCACCACTGACATAACCTGGTCTCAGGTGCTAATGGTTTTAAAGAGATGGCTCAAACGAATCTTAAAGAAAAATATGTTTTTGCTCCATTTCCCAGACTAGAATCATGTTGTTTGTTTTGTTTTTGATTGACTTGGGACACTATGTAAAGCAAAAAGCATATTACCTGCCATTTTAAAAAAACATTTATTTCAACAATAGTTTTCAACAGGGAGCTACGAAATCTACGAACAAATCCATATTCAGGGGGATCATAAGCCAATAACAGCTGGTCTAAAAGCTCACAGCATGTGGCAACACATTTTGAGCTTGTACATCTCAGACAAAGGGGTTTGGTGTAGATTGACAAAAAAGCAGGTCGGGTGCAGAAAGGCACGGCAAAGTCACATTTACAAAGTATTTCAAACAATTGAGTGCTTATCTTTCCATGAATTCGAGAGTAAAAGCCATCTCCATTGAGTATTGGATTTTGCATACATAAAACATGGAGAGACGTAGCTCAAGGCCACAATGGGAGAGGTGATGTGGTCATTGACAAGTAACCCATCAAGAGCAATCTTGAATTGCTGGTCGCCTTAAACACAGATAAAAAAAAAAAAAAAGATAACAATTCTGAGCACCACGTACAAAGAAAAATAATCCTATATTTTAAGGCAAGCAAAACATTTCTTTAATAAATACGACTGAGATACAAAAAATACTACAACTACAAACTCTGACTAGGATGCATGGGGTCACTGGGAGTTTCGACTTCAGGATCTGCAGAGATCTGTTTTGGTGACAGACATGACACATGAATTAATGTTTCCAGTGCACACAAATCTGCTGGCAAATTGACTATCTGCTAGTGTCTTCATCAGACAGAGGTAGCCATTAAGCACATACATTAATGTAAATAGTTTATAGAGAGAGAGTTTATAGAGATTATCAGCAGCACAATTAGGGGAATCTATACTTCATACTGTAATTGGTTACTTGGTTCACCACTGGATGCAAATAATTATCTTGCACGCAGTTTAAAATTTACAACATCTACCTCTTTTTGTCAAAGAGTTTATAAGAGTCTTCCTTGAAGTATTTTGCAATGCCACAGATGAGCTGTATTGGACCTTCGCCCGTCTTCATCCCTTTGGATTCAAGGAAGTCATTGATCCCTTTTTCTTTTTTGGAAAGTTCCTGTTAAAGGTTCAAGGTGTTAAATTTGTAAAGGTACATAAGACTAACACAAATTTTTGTTTGGCCTCCAAAAAATGCAGCTATGGAGAGAATTTTGACAAAAAAATAATTAATTATTTCATTTTCATTTGCAACCTGTTCTGTTTTGATCTCAAATGTTCTGCTTTTTGGTTGCCACTTCCTGATTTTTGGTCTCAAATCTATTGTATTTGATTGTTCATCCAATTTATTCTATTTGATTGGTTGTCAGTTTATCTTTTTTGGTCTCAACTCTCTTTTTGGTTGCAAATCTTTTTTTGATTGATTAATAAAGACAAAATTCTCTCCATATGGAGCAGCACAGCACAATCATAATAACAGTAACAACAAACCTGTGCCAGCTTATTTTGTACAGAGAAGCCAAGGAGTTTAGATGCATGATCAAACAGGTGAGGAACTTCAAACAGGAATGGCCACTCATCCTTTACTACGCTAATAGGGGTATCAGCATCGTTGAGGATTTCACACTGAATGGGATATGTTTCAGTCATCAATTTTTGAACAGATAACTCCTAAAGATTTTAAGCAGTTATTCAAACAATCGAACAGTTAGTCAAACTAACCAATTAAAATAATAAAACAGGGTATCAATTTCAATAGACTATGGTTGTAGTGATGTCAGACGATCTACAATTTCACAATGTGTCCTTACAACACAATAAAATAATGGATGATTGCAGACCCACCTGAAGATCCCGGGTTTGAAAGGCATTTTTGAAGTCATCTCGTTTAGACAGCAGGTCTTCTCTACACACAGTCCCGTCAATGATTGGATCCCACGCCAAACATCCATACAGATCTGAATTCCTGGGCCTTTTCTTTGTTGAATTTTCACCCCCTGCTCGCCTCTTCAGTGAGCTTTGTGGCCTCTTCATATTTTCAATTTTGTGTTCCAGCTGACAAAAGACAGTTTCAGAACCATCTTTTGCAAAAGGTTTGTTTCCAAACGGCTCTGTCAGCTTGAAGGAGGCAGGATATTGTCCTACAATCATACTGGCGAGTTCCCTCAGTTTTTGTCTACCAGGTCTTCCTGGTTGTTTGTGGAGGTAATCTTCAGCGACAATCCGAACCATCTCTCGTCTGTCTTTCCCCATTATGTACTTCTTTTCACTCAACTCATCCATGACTTTTGAGGGAAATTTGTGCCATGGTACAGAATATTTGGCTTGGGATGGGGAGTCGGCTGTCTCAGGTTGTGTTGAGGGCTGCTGAAACCTCTGTGGCTCAGGTGTTGATGAGGGGCCAGGCCTGGTGAACTGCGGTGGAGCTTGTGAATTTATGGATGACATGACACACATCTCCATAAATTAAACACATCACGATTGTTACGAATCAATTAATACATTGGTCTCAACGTCCAGTTTACGTCCACCAGGAATACAAATGTACCTAATTACGAAAACCAATTATAGGGTAGTTATTGCCATGTACAGATGATGGCAACCTTTTTTTTTTTTTTCACTTTTTTAATCAACCTTTGTAGTCTCAGAAAACTTGCATTAAAACAGAGGGGCAAAAACCCACCTGCTTCCAATGCTTTGACAGCACTGACAAATCTTTTTCACTGAATGAATGGCAGCGTGTCTTTAATGTCCTCCGGGTCCACAAGGCTCAGGTCATCTACAGCGAGAACTCCTAATTCCTCCAGTTTAGCCATGAGTGTATCCATCTACTCGCTACTGAGCAATGGCATTGCTTTCTTGACATAGTTTTTCACAAGTTCCATGTAGGTGTGTGTTTAAGATGAATGAGCCACCAAGTACCTCTCTGGTAAGAATAAAGTGGATGATAATCATCAAATTTGTTCAAATCATGGCAACTGAACAGGTCAGAAGCATTTTCATCAAGTTCATAGAGTCCAAACTCAGGTACCCAGCTGGCAGTTTTCCCTCGAAACAAAAGTAGGACAGTAGTATAATTTTTTTAACAAAAATGCTTGCTATTTGTCCTAACTGCAGTTGTCCTTTGGCATAGCTCAGTAAGACCAGCTTTCCATTTGCATATGTAGTGCCTTTAACCTGCACAACTGAGTTACTTGAGTTCAAATCAAATTCTTCAACCACTGTCTTTATGTTCTGGCCATAGAGCTCTGGATAGAACCATGTTGAGTCTGAGACATGAACCTGGGGACTAAACAAGGTACCACAAGACTCATAAGCCTGAAGCATCTGGTGCCGTTCAGCCAGAGACTTACATTTATGAAGTTCTTACTTGCCCTAATGCACCTTTTAAAATAAGAATGTTTTGATTCAAAGTGCATTGTCCAAGTACATATGAGTAGGCCAAATTGTAAAGTCAAGTGTGTATAGTGAAGCAGATAGTGGTGTTTCGGTCTTAGTTGAACTCTTGGAAATAACTCTTGCCTCAATTCCACATACAGTTCAATCAGTCTCTTCATGAAAGCAATCGGCGACTCTGAAAGCCGAGGTGCACAGACAAATTCAACAAGCTCCCTCAGAAGTAGTACCAGTCCCCATTATTCATTATCAGCATCTTCAATTGTGTCATGCACCAAAACAGGCAAGAACCTCAAAAGCCACCTGTTTTGGGCTGCAAGCCCTCCAAGCCTTGCTCCTGTAGTGGGAATGGTGTTTAGCTTGTCACTGCTTTCACCAGGAAATGATTTGATTCTTTCATTAAGAACCTCATAACTGAACCACTTTTGTGTTCTGATTAAGAACTGCAAAAACAATGCCAAATCATAATCTACTACCCCTCAAACAGATCATGAGCTAAACGAGCTGGTAAGCCTGGCTGACACATGAAAGTTGGACAGTTTGTTGAAAACACTGTCACATTTCACACCGTGATGAGTGTGTACTTCATCGTTACTTTCCAGAAACCGCACAGTCTCATTATGATCAGCTGGATTTCTATGAGTGAAAACTGTGAGAGGGTTCGACTGAAATTCACTTTTTGTTGCCAAACAGTATCTCCAGAAATATTGAGCTGTGCTGAAATTTTCTGTAAAGCCACCAATCATGTGGGAGCCCAGATTATCTCAAATTATGCACGCAACAGTGCCTTTATATATCTTTCCATTGAAAGATATGCCCCTTTCCTCCAGCTCACACGAGTCTGACACTAGCTTATTGAAAATCTTATCCATTCCAAAGTATTTGCAGTCTTTTTCTACACAGAGTAATGCCAACTGTATCTGATCAACAGTTGATCGTTGGTGTAAATGAAAATTTTCAGGTGTGAAGTAGACAGCCAATACTTTATGCTTTGTCTTGGCAGATCCGAGTGGATTAGCCATCTCAAAAGCAACCTGAAAGAGCATTACCTTTAAAATGTCTGGGTCTGAGGAAAACATGGCATTGGATTTGATGGCCCACCTATCAGTGACATCACAGAGTACATCATCTTCAGAATTTGAACTAGGACTGTGCTGATCTAAACCTTGCTGTTTCATTTACATTTACATTTACATTTATTCATTTGGCAGACGCTTTTATCCAAAGCGACTTACATTGTTCTGCAGTAATTACCAGTGTTACAGCCACTGGAGGCAAGGTTGATTAAGTGTCTTGCCCAAGGACACAACGACAGTATGAACTGTGGGGAGAGTGGGAATCGAACCAGCTACCTTCGGGTTGAAAGACGACTGCTCTACCCACTGAGCTCTTCTGGCCACTGCGATTGCGTCCAAGAAAGACTTCAACAGGTTCAACGTAGTCATAGTGTGACTTGTAATATTTCAGCCTCTTGTGTTGCGTAGTTAAATGACCCTTTTGATTGTAATGCCTTGTGCATAGGGCTCTGCTCATATACACTATTCCCAAGAGATGTTACAGTCTCCTTTGGAACACCATACTGCCCCAGTTCACGGGCTAGTGCATCCACAGTATATTCCTGTTGAATATCACTTATAGTTCTCATTTCATTTGCTATTTCTGTTATTGTGGAGGCTGGGACCAAATATTTTACATGTAAACCCAAGTAAAACTGAGCAAGACTCTCTGTGAAGTTGTCTTTCACTTGATCACTGCAGAAATTATCACCTTGTTCTGCATCAATGTTAAAACTTTCAGTTTCTTCATTCAGATATTGACATGAAACACACACGACTACCAACTGCCTATCGGGACCAATTTAATGTACAAGGGGGAACAAAAAATGGGCTTTTGACATACCCGGTACTTAGGAAGCGCAGCCGACATGCTAATGCTAACGCAGCTAGCAGCAAAGGTCCCGTGCTCAGCTGCAAGCCACACTACCCTGTATAGCTCCGGTTGGAATGCTGCAAAAAACCTAGAAACCTTCGAGACAAAATTAACCAACTAATAATTTGTGCTAGATTTTATGGGGAAAAGGCGACTGTCTGGCGAGGGTGCCAGAACAGAACGCCCGCCATGCAGACGTAAATGAACAGAAAGCGTGCTTATCATGTGTTTTAACATGTTTTAACTCAATATATTTTGTTTGAGAGGTGGCACTTCATTCCTATTCTCATTATACACAACCAACCTGTTTCCAACTTTCCATGTGACTCGCAGAACTTCAGGCTGGCGTGTTGAAAAACGCTGGTGAATAACGCAGCGCGAATATTCGTCCCGGTGTGTGCGGGCTTTAAGGCCTCCTCCTCTATTCAACGAAGGCTTTTCCATTTTCACAAAAATGGTTTCCTTCACCCCTCTTTCAAACCATCTGGCCTCTCTGGACAAAATTTGGACATTGGTGTCCTCAAAGGAATGTCCTTTCTCTTTGAGGTGGAAGTGGACTGCAGATTCAGGTCCTCCAGGATTGGCTCTTCTGTGCTGACCAGTTTTTGGCGCAGCGTGTTCCCTGGTTTTAAGTGGAATGGAATGTTGTGTTTGTGGATAAATCCTTTTAAGTTTTTCAGATAAACCAGACACATAAGGGATAACTACACCCTTCCCTTTTGTCTCTGGTTCCTGTCTGTTTGAGTTCTATGTCCTCTTGGTTTTGTTGAAAGTCCATTCGGGGTATCCACAGTCTCTCAGGGCTCTACGGATGTGTTGTTCTTCTTTCTGTTTACCTTCTGAGGTTGTGGGCACTTCTTGTGCTTTGTGCTGAAGAGTCCAGATGACTCCGGCCAAGAAGCATGGCTCTACTTTTTTTGGTGAGTTAAATTTAAGTTGTGTATTTTTTACTCTTTATTAACAGCTAAACAGTCCTTAAGGCTGTTAAAACCTGTGACTGAAAAGTATATTTTGGATTTTAAGGAATATTTCTAGATTCATATCAAATCTGGGGAAGTGCACTCTCATATAAAGATTTGTTGGCATAACTTTAACTGTTCATGAAGACATTAAAATGTGGTTATTTTCTTTTTGATTAATACATCTGTTTTATGTTTTATCTGAAAACTATTGTTTCACTATGCAGTAAAAGCAGAAAAGCCCAGATGTAACCACCATTTTATTTTTATTGCCCTTTCATAATGACAATATTGGTAAATAGGGGACCAATGGGCAGATTACAACCACTTTATTTCCAATCTATGGATTAGACTAGGGAAACTTTATATTGATATCTATAATATTGACTTAAAAAATGTTTGTTTGTTTGTTCTCAACATCACACTATTTTGTGATTAGACCAAATTGAGAGAAAAGTTTATGATAATTTACTTTTACATGCAGATTTAAATCTTATTATTGCTGTCTTAAGGGTAAAAAAGTTTAACATTTTAATACAGTGATCATATAATCACTGTAGACTAATTTAAATCTATATTAATAGTATTGTGAGGCACTGC
>JALDNG010004835.1:0-16492 GCA_024349245.1 Neodontobutis hainanensis
AAAGATATTAGCTTGGAAATGCTCAATTATCGAGAAAAAAACGAATAAAAATACATTTTGAAATTCAAAAAATATTTCAAGTTTGGCCTTATTTTTGAATTATCTCAATAAAAACTTACCTCGAACTTCGTTTATCAATTTTATTCAAAATCTTTTCGATTAAAAAACAGATCATGGAAATTGTGTTTAATAGTGACTTAAAACCACAAAAATTCGAAATATTAGCTATTTATTTTAATTTATAGATTTCCTACTCAGACTTTTCCTCATCTCAGGATGGCGTTTCAAAAGAGCTTGAAGTATTTTGCAACGATATTTTTTCAGCTATATCATCAGGTTCGATTGTTTTTAATTTAATCTTAATTATGATTCAGAACACTGTCAACTATCTCTTGATTTTCTTACGAGTTAAACGTATTTTCGTAGTATTTATAAAATTTTGACTTCTACTCCACCAAAAAGACTGTATTTTAATGAAAAATTAGAAAAGGCTTTAATAAGGGATTTATATTGAGAAGTCACTGAATTCTTACACATATAAATAAATTTTATGGTTCTTTTATATCGATGCTTTCGGGTATATTATAATCAAACCAAAATTTTATTTTCATCAAATTATAATCTTTAAAATTCATTTACGTTAAGCTGTCATCAATGATTTTTTAATATTCACAATAAGTATATAATTTTCAAAATTTATTTTTTAAATATACAACAGTACTTAACAACAAGTATTATTTTTATTTAAATAAAAAATTTAAGTGTTCCATTATTTTTTTGAAGCTAAGAAAAATATTTTTACGAGACGAAATGTTCAAAAAATCAGTCTTTTCGAAATTATTATGATGAAGGTATTGTGCTTGCGTGAGCAATGAGAATTAAAATAAAAGTTAATCATGGCTTTACTTTTAGAGATCTTTAAAAGCACATAATATTTTTTGACATTTTGAACCTATCAAGATTTTATCTGTTGAAAATACTTTACCTTATATTTGGCTGAAATTTGTTTCAATTTTCTCAATTCAAGTTTATCAGTGTATGATTAAATGAAGAAGCTTACCAATGTTGTCTAAAAAGCGTAAAATGGTAGATGTTAAGTGAAATTATGAGTTCCATTGCTAAGAAAAGGCACAATAACTTTAAAAATTTATTTTAACAATTTTTAACTTTTAATGATAATTTTATCTGAGTTTGCCCAATTATGCATTTGTATGAAAAATAAACACGAAAAGAACTTTTCTCATTCTGGATGTTTTTAAATTGGTTTGGATATTATTTCCTCTTTATCTTGATTCAATTTTTCAAAATTTTTAAACTCTCAACTCTTTGAGATTTTCCTTTTAGATTTATCGATTTTTACAAAAACATTTATAAGCTAACAAATTGTAATATATATTTGAATTTTTGATGAAAATTAGTATTCAAAAAGAATGATTATTGATACAAAAAATTAAAATTAAATTTTCAGCTTCAGTATAACTTACAGGACATTTAACCCAAACTACAATTATTATTTGAAGGCTATATATATGGAATAAAAGATGTATCAATAAGTTAAACACAACTTACAAAGTTATATTAAAATTCACACAGAGTCGATTTAAACATTCTTTTCATTTTCTTCTTATGAGGAATTCTAGTTTTATTGTGTATTATGAAGTATTATGTGAAATCGATTTCTGATTATATCGTTGAGAGAAGCAGTATTCCATTAAAATTTGAACGTTAATTAATAGTTTCTTAAGAAAATAAAGCTTGAAAATAGTTAATATAGGAGTATGGCCATCCGATAAGAGGTTGTTAAATGTCAATGTCACCACAAAATAGTAATAAAATGTCCTAAAACAAGAAAAAGACTACTTTCGTTTGTTTAGTCAAGCTTTAATTGATTAAAGCGTTGTTTATCACAAATTTATGTTACATGAGTGATACAATCGAGATAATTCTCTTTGTTAGCAGAGTTCATTCAACATTTTCATATATATTTGTGAAACTTTTTCAATATTTTTTTGTCATGGTAATTAAATATTTTGTGGTCTTTTTTCGATTGATTACTTGTATCTGTATTCTAGAATTTATGTCGTGTTTGAAAATTGGTTTATTTTGTGTTTTATTTTAATTTAGCTTCATTTGTATGTGTTCTTTTGTGAAAAAATAAAGAACTCAAACAATAAATATTTTTATATTTAAAAAAGGTGCTCTGTTTAAAAAGTAATTTTCGAATATTTTGTTTTGGGTTAACGAACCTCATATTCAAATATTATTTTTGAATCTTAAAGAATTCTTGATGTAAGACCATGTGATGCATTTAAAACGTAAAATGATAATCATGTTTAATCGTAAAACTCCAAGCATAAAAATGATTGAGGGATATTGAACATTTTTATTATTTACCTCACAAAATATCAATTTTAATGTCACTTATTTCATAAGAATAACGATTTATATAAACTATAATTTCCACAGTTTTCTTAATTTTATACTTTCGAAGATTGCTTCTCAATCACCATGAAGTAATTCGTTAGTTTTAACGTTAAATTTCCAAATTAACACAACTATGAACAAAATATCGTAGTTATTCAACAAAATCTTGATAAAATTAACATTATTTATCATTTGAGCGCTTTTAAAAACATTTAGATTTTAGCGCATACGTTACATTTGGATCTGGGGTTTATCTATTTGTATTTATCAATATAAAAGATAAAAAAAGTGTGATTTTTATTGGGAGATTTTAAAATATTTTACCTTCAAGTTTTTATGAAAATTAAATAGATTGGAGGTTTATTTATAAATTACCTTGTATAAATAATTAGAGCAGAATCAGATATCTCAAATGTAATTAATAGAATAAAAGATTAAAAAGATAAGATGAGAAAAACTTTAGTTTTTGTTCCAATTCAATGGAATAAAAATGAATCCATTATTTGGTAAAAAAGAGATAATACTCACCTGGTTATTTTTAAACATTTTAACGTGTATATATGTTAACAAATTTAACTGTTGGGAGTTAGAATAGGGTTAAAATTAATAGTTTTAACTTGTACAGTGTATTCCTTCTTAGCGCAGGTCTATTCAACTTTTTCATGAACATAATATTACTGGAAGGGCACAAAATATGCCCGAAACTCTCATTTTTGAGACCGTTATTACAACCACACTTCCGTAGTATCAAATATTTGCGAAGAAAAAATAATTGCTTACCGAAATTCGAAACATTAAAGAAAAGCTAATAAGAATTTATTATTTTTGGAATTTCTATGCTTATACCAGGCAATTATTTTAAAATATAAAATCTACACATATGTTAAGAGTAAAACAGTGAAAATTCGAGATATGTCAAAATTTAAATTGTTTTAATTCATTCACTTCGGATTTTATGGAAAAACCTATGCGCAGATAATATAATTTCGAGTGAATACGAATACGAGAGAGGCGAAAAATATTCAATTTCAACTCAATTATGAATTATCCTAAAAAAAGAGGAGAAAAAATATTTCGTTAAACTTTTCATCTTTTCTGCTCTGAACCTTAATTTTTTCTTATCTGCGAGTTTAATTTAACAGAGTAGCATTATTTAATAAAGGTATTATTTTAAATAATTCAAAATATTTCTTTTGATTTTTTGACAAATTCCCAACTTATCCATGAAAGAAAAATATTTTTGCTCATACTTGTCAAACCTTAAATCTTGAAAAAAATTCGCTTTTTGAAATTAAATTGTTTATTTCATAAATTTAAGATATTAAGACATTAAAAGTATTAAAATCAAATTTTTGAGAAGCCATAGATGTAAACCGCATATATTGTCGTTTTGAACGCGCGTGCCCGCACGTCGTCACATTTAATCTGATTTTTCATGGATTAAATAATTTTTAAAGAATTACGATATTTTAATCCTCAGAAAACAAACTCTCGATTACAGATTCATTGATTTATTAAAAAATCCAAAAAAAATAATGCAACCTTTTGAAATGTATAATCTTACAAATGATTCTGCTTATAAAAGTGGCTTCCTCTTTTAAATCTAAGAATTAATTGTTCGTGTATTGAATTAATGTAAAAAAAAATTTCTCGCACAAATGACACAAATCGTAGTATTCATATGCAGATTGCAAATCAACGTAATCAAATCTAAAATGACTAATTATTCGCAATATTAAGTTAATAATTGTAAACTAATTATTTTCCAGAACTATGAACAAAAGTAAATTATAGGATTTTTTTTTAATCTTTTGAAATTTTTAACACAAATTTCTTTGAATTGTTTTGATTTCATAAAGGTTTCTCTATTTTGTGATAGACTCAAAATTGGATGATTTGAAAAAGTCAAAATAGGCGAAGATGTGATATTTCACTCAAATATGAAAAAACTTGATCACTCAAACTCGATATTTTTGAGGAGAAAAGAGAAATGTATAAATCGCAAAGATTTAACAATACAAATATTCAAAACACAGAAGTAAAGCTATTTTGTAAAACTATTTCAGAATAAGTTTTGTCGACGGTTTATTTGTGGATGTCACGTCTATAAAAAGTTTATAAAACATGGAAAGAGTCGAAATTTAATCACAAATAAGAACTTCGCAACTCCCTGATGGAATACAAAATCACACTTTAAACCTTATATAATAGTGTCATTAACAAAAATAATCCTCATATGAAGTGGTTCACGAACTTATATACATATTAAAATGTCTTTATCTAAATTTTTTCGAATTTCTTCAGTGTTCACTAAATAAAATTAATAAGAAATCTACTCAAGTAAGTTTTATAACCCAAAGAAAGAGCTGTTTCTCGTATGAACATAGCATAAGTTTTTAAATTAATCACACCAATCAAGAATATTAAATAAAAATTTTGTTGAAAAGATGCATAAGTAGAAAATACATTGCGCGTATTCTATATTAAATATAATTATGAATGTAAAACCAGAAGAAAATATTTGGCTTCTCAGGATATGTAAAAATACCATATTTAACTCATTAAACAGTAAAAGGACAAAATCCTTCAAAATATTAAATTGCTCTTATTATTTTGGTTGAGGATAATAGTTATTGTCTTGGTTATGTTGAAACTATTTTTATTCTATCTAAAGGACTCATAGTGACTTAAAAACAACTTTTTATGTTACATATAAACTGCACAGAATCAAAATTTTTGGTTAATTTCATAAAATACGCTTATGAATTTTCCTCATTGACGTGTAATCCGAATAAACTTGAGTGTGTGGACTCGTCAGAGATTAGACTGAATCTCTTGAAACAATTATTTTTCAATGAAATTAGACTATTTACATTTAATAAAAAAGAGAAAATTATAACAAGAAGAATAATAATAAATTAGATAACATCTATAATTTTAATCGTACAAACTAAATTGCATAAATTAATTGATGTTTTTCGTTGATTTTTATATAACGTATTTTGTTAAACTTCACATCTGAACATTTTATAACTATTTTTATATGAGTATTTTTGTGTATATTATATATGCATCAAGCACAAAGCGGGTGTAATTACGAATATGTGACTTTATAAACGAGTTTTTTTTCAAATTAATGAGGGTAACCTTGGTCTTCTTAAGTTTCCTTTATCAATCACTTGTTCTTTCACATAAACAAGATGAGGAAACCCGTTATACAACTGATGAAGAATGTTCTTCCAGTTCTCAAGTTAGTGACTGCCCCTCTACAGCGCCCAGCTTACTCTCGGTTACTTCCATGAATGAACCTCCTGCCGATAATATAAGCAATAAAGAAGTTGTAAAGTTAGAGAAAGGAAATTATCCATCAACTTCACCTGAATCAGTCGAAGCATCGAAGCATAATATTTCGAGTAAGTCATCGAAAAGTAGGTTGCAAAGAAGAAAATATTCAGAAAATAGGAAGAATCTTTTTACCTTATATCTTGTTCATAGGCCGTCCAGTTATGATTTTTATTCGATGAATAGTCCTTTCACTGTTAGCAGTCAGCAAGATGAGTCCAAAAAGTCTTTGTTCCACAAAATTCGGAACAAACACAATAAATTATCTCACCCTACAGAGTATGGAAGATATAAAAAGGGAGTGACAGCTGGATCGAAGGATTCAGAGATACAGTTGAAACCTCCACGTTTATCAAAATTAAATGAACGAAGAAATGTTCAACAAAAGCGAGCATGTCATGAATATAAAAACGAAGATTCGACTCCTGTGGTTTTAGTCAAAGACTTTAGTTATCTCCGTAAGTTTAGAAATACTATGTTTCCAACTGTTATTGGAATTAAAAATTTTGATCAGGAAAGGATTTTCATCGATTTAAAATCACACCTTACTGATAAATATGAAATTGAATTTATAACTAACATTTTGAAACAGTTAAGTATTGTGGTAAGAAGTGAAACACGTGGATCTCATAAGACATATAGAAAAGTGCTTAGACATCAACCTCGACGACTGATCCATCACTTAAGAGAGTTCAAAGAAGCTATGAGTTCTCTCATTAAAAAATATCAAATTAGAGAAGGAAGAACTTGCATCAAATATAGCTTTCAAAAGGATGTTGTTGAACTAATCTCAAATCTAAGCAAGAAGACATTTTCAGTAAATATAAATTATGAAATAGATTTGTAGATTTTCATTTTCCCGTAGTATTACGACATGCAAATGGTGTGGGGTAATCATTGATCATTGGAATCTTAAAGAATTTAAAGAATTTAATTTGGCTATGGGAGTGGTATTTTCAATTTATTGATTTTAGCGTATGGTCTTAAATCAAGTATATGAAAAACACAAAGAAATGTGTGAGATTTTGCTCCATACTGAATGATTTTTCTTCATAAGAAACAATATATTGACTATTATCATATGTTCATTTGATATATGTTTTGAAAGACTTATTTTCTTAATTCTAGAGTCTAGCATACCAAACATTCCACCGAGTTAGGATGGTGATCTAAACATAGGTTTTCTAATGTCCTTCGTCTTAGATATTCACTTTTTTCCTTCTTTGAGTATAAATTGGATTTAGTCATTTTATTTTTTAGGGATGTATAATAAATTTAATTTTTACTGCTTGCTTATTCACTATCTCTAGACTTTTTAAACTATCTATACTTTATTTTGAACATTCCATTTTGTGACATTTTTAAACCACGTCTTAAATATTTTTCAAAAATATTAACTTTGATTTATTAAAAGGTTAGTTATACTGAAAAGAAAAAGAAACGGTTTAAAGTATCTTTGTTTCACATTTGTAAGTGTTTTGGATTTTTGTTTAACGATATGATACGTTTGTCGCGGTGGCTTTTTAACCTTCTTGTTGTTTCAACATTGTCGGCCAAAGTTAAAATTAGTTGCATTAAATTTAACAAAGGTTTTTCAACCATCTATGTTTTTGTCGATGTATAATCTTTAAATGTTACGTTGTACGCTGTGTGTTTTCAAAAAACGAGGCTTATTTCAATGATTTTTAACTTTATGTTTTTAAGCTAACTAGTTATTTCCGTAAAATACATCAAAATTCAAACGTTTTAACTCCGTTTACTTCCCCTTTTTCAACCTTTAAAGTTTATTATGGGTTTCTTGACCAAGATATACTAATATCTAAAATGTGTTTTCTAAAAATACAACGTGAATGAAACATTCAAAGAAACTAATTTAACTATTCACTTCTTAAAATGTAATTTTCTCGTATTAGTTTAGAATAAAAATATTTTTAAAATATTCTCGTGATTCTGTTTATTATTTATTTTATGAAAAATATTTATCACAACTTTTCATTTTTACAAAAAATACACGTTTTTTATTTTTCAAATTATAATTTTTTTTAAATTCTTGACTCTGAATGATACAACATTTTTTGTTGTGCTGAAAATTTGACCAAATGTACAAAAATTAACATTTGAAATACTTCAAACATAAATTCAAATTCACTTAAATTAAATACAAGCAAATTTTACTCAGCGTTCCTTGAGACCTATTTTAAAAATGTCATCTAGGGAAAGAAATTTTTTGATTTTTAAAATATATTAATTTCATTTGAATAAAAGAAGAATCTAAAAATTAAAATTGAATAGAACAAAACAAGCATCAATCGCAGCACCAGTAAGAGTAGCAATTAAACAAATACGGGATGTGAGGTAAAAAAATTTTATGAGGTGCTTTTTTATAACCTACTTTTTTGTTTTTCCGTTGGTGATTATACATATAAATCATGAGTTTTTCCGACGCGTGAGCATACCACATACAGTTGTAAATGTGAGAAGCAGGGATTTTTCCAATAATTATACAGAAAACTTCCCGCGTGCCTGATCAGCATATTTTTAAAAATTTTATCGTCTTCGGATAAGCAGTAAAGGCACGCATAACTAACACACCTTAACACATACACTCGTTTTAGTTGATGGTTCTCATTTCCATTCAAGTAAATTCATAAATTACTTAACTAAAATTTTAGGTTGGATGAAACGAGCTCAGTTTCTTCTCGAAGAGGTTGTAACTAGGAGGTCAGGTAGTTCTCAAGGTCAGAGAACAGGGTGAAAGTTTCAATGAGTTAGACCTTCGCATACTTACAGTGAGATAAATGTAGAAGATGGTCTATCTAAAGCCGAACACTTAAGAACGCAGTTTTGTTGAGGCGCGTAAATAGATATAACACATTTTTAAAATTATCTGCGCTCGCGTGTTTTTCTTATGGCCTCGAATATTATTTATATTTTAAAATTAGTGGAAATATCAAAAGGTAGTTTTTATTTATCGAAGGAATTCATAAAAATGCATTTTAAATTATCGTTTAATATTTATGAAGTTTTTAATTTCAGACAGATGGGATTTCGATTCTGTCAGAACAGATGATTTGGGTAAATAGAACGCTTTTAAATAAATCGTCTCATCCTTCAAAACTGATGTAAAATTACTCCATTCTATCCAACATTTCTCTCAAGCGTAATGATAGTTATAATATATTTTTATGATGCTTTTTTATCATGCAAGTTTGTGAATGGATATATTTTAGTTTTATTTTTTTCCAATTCAATTTCTAGTGTATTTTTATCAATAAAAAACTCTGAGAATAAGAATGATTTTTTTTGAGTTATTACGCCACGTTTATTTGTATCAACCCTCTTTTCACACTTGATATATTTATGAAATTCTAACATCTTTTTGTTTATTTAAAATTATACTCAAAAAAGATCACAAAATTGAGCTTCGATAGAAGTATGTCTTCAATTTTAAAACCTTTATGTTGCTCGAATACATGAAAACTAACTTCTAATCCATATTTTTCGATACTAGTTGAAGAATGAGCGAGAATACAGAATCATAGCATGCTCATTCGGTCTTAGTACATATTCGGAGATCTAAATCATAAATTTCTCAAAGTGAATAATATTCAAAATTTAGAGACAAATAAGTGGAGTTTATCTGGGATTTCTGTTGAAAACAGCTACTGTGGTAAAACATGAGGAGACTGGTCTATAAGTCCTTTGGTAAAATAAAAGTATGTTAAAAGATGAAAATTTATCAATCGTTATCATTTAAAACTACGCACTTGAATAACTTAAAAATTAAAAATTTTGATCATTTTAGGGCATTGAAAAGTGGTCGATTAAACATATATAATTCGTGACAGTCCGTAGTCAGTCGTTAAATCTTTTGCGAAGCACGTTCAAATCGATTGTTGTTTTGTTCAATCCCCTTAATGTCGTAATCATTAAAATTTTCAGATAATATTTTTTAGTTTTACAAGGCTCATTTTAATTTTTATTACCAATTTTGAATGCATTAATATTTTTATGATGGTAAAAGAACAGTAATTTCGTCGTGAACAAATATGAAAATTAAATGTTAACTATCAATCTTTAAAAGATAATCAATGATTGTTTCAAAATAAAGCAGTGGTTCGAGGAATAATTCAATGAGTATTTAAGATTTTCTCGTATTCAACTTCAGTGCCTTAACTAAACCTGTAAATCGGCTAAGATTGTATGATTTTTAAACAAACTGAGAATTAAGTTTTAAATTTAATGATGAGCGATAAGTTATGATGTACCCCCTCAATATAGGACCTACAATAAATCTAACAGATCATCTTTTAACTCCGTAGCTTTTGGATGATTCATTTGTTCCCCATTTAGTGAGTTTGTATATTATCTTCATCTACAAAAGTTTATGAAGTTGTTTTTTTAATTTATTTCAATTGTTATGTAAAAATAGGGGTATGTTAAAGTTTTAGTTTTTTTAACAGCGGTTTTTAAGAATTTCAGTTTGACTGTTTTCAATCGAAATATTTTTCATGATTTACTACTAAAAACGTTAAAACTCGATATTTCTACGCTAAATAAAGCCGAAACTCAATCATAACCATCGACTTTTATTTAAAAGGTAATCACAATCTTGAATTTTCGCTGACGGATATCTAGTATTTTGAAATTTTAATACAAATAAATTTTTTTGTGTGATTGGTTTAGCCAAAAGTGTATTTAAAGTTTTTCAATAAAAGCAAGATTATACGCATGTCCATCAACCGTCTTTTGCACATGGCAATTTTTGATCTTTTGAGGAGTACACTTTCATTTAATTCCCCTCCATATGAGTTTAGTTTCAGATTATTGTATGTTTCTTACTTATTAACTTATTCTAGCATCTATCCTCAAAGGCGGTGTTGGTTGAGCAGAATCGTCTCATTCTGGAGCATTATACACAAACCAGACAACCAATAAAATTACCACTTCTACAGATGTCAGCGCACTCACACAACATGAAACAATGAGGCCTCAATTTTATATTTATATTTACCAGTTTTTATAATGGCACAATTTTTTTAGGAATATTATCAATAATAAACTGAATAGTTTTATTTGATGGAATGAAAGACGTGATTGTTGGTGTTGGCATTTTTTTGTGTTATCGACAATTCCAAAATTTATCACAATTATAGTGAAAATATAAACCAACTTGATTTTCAATAAAATTGATACTTTGCATTTTGAGTTAAAAATACTTGATTTTTTTGATAGTTTTACTTTAGTGATATCAACCACAATGAACTTGGTCAGACATTTTTGAATGAGGAGGTATAGATATTGTTATTAAATCATTCAGAAATATGGAGTCTGCGCAATATCGCCGCTTTCTAGGCACGTAGTCATCTCAATATTTACTGGGGACCCGGTTTATTTTTTCATTGATAAACAGTTTATTGAACTTCAAAAGTTTTTCCAATGGAAAACGGCGCCCTTCAATCTATGTTATACACAAAAAATCCAGATTTTAAATTCAGAGGAATATCATAACACCTTTAACACGATATACCATCAAAAGCTCGAAACAACTCAAAAAATGCCTATCAAGACTCAGATTAATTTTTAAGATTGAAAAAATTGTGCTAAATCCTTAATTTCATTGAATTCATTTATTCTTGATTTGGTCAGAGGTTTCTAGAAAGAGATGAATGTATAAAATTCGATAAATAGTAAATATAAAAAATAGTCAACATTTAGCTTGGTTGAATCCAATCTAAAAAATCAAACCACCTCTGCTAACTTTGATATCGCGAATCATAAGATTGTCTAAATCTAAAATAAACTCATTCTCTGCCAGATTTAAATTATTGATAATTAGAATGTGGGAATATTTTTCAACGTTTCCATAACATGCAACAATATATATCAATAAAAACTCATGAATGTGTGTTACTTATGCATGCCTTTAACCAAAAATCAGATCACAATGAAATTTTGTAAATGCCTTTGCTACGTATCAGGGAAAGTCTTTTTATCAGTAATTTAAAAATCAATGCTTCAACCACTGACAGCTGTAGTTTAATATCATTCATATGAAAACTTTCTGGTTTATACGTATAATCGCCAGACGAAAGAACAAAAAATATAGTTAGTAAAAAGCACTTCTGTTAAATTTATTTATTCATATATTTTATGTTTCCATTACTTCTACTTTTGTTGTTGTTTATCTTTCATTCTATTCTGCCATACTTTTTTTAATTTTATGTAGGTTTTTGTCTATATGAAATTAATATCAATTAATAAAATTAAAAATCATACTTTATTTCTTTGAGTGGCATTTTAACGCAAAGTCCAGAGAAACGAAGAGTACAATCTGATATTAGGTAATAAAATTTCATGCCGCACTTTGGCGTTGGAGCGAAATTTCGTTCTTCGTACATGGTAATAAGTGGTCTTTTTTCCCTTATTACTTTAATGGCCATTCTCATGTTAAAATTGTTAATGCGTTCTTTACCTGTTAAAAATTGATACGAACATCGGGTCGTACTAAAATGCTACAAAATTTAGCACTCATATTCTGACGAAACGTTTTTCCATGAAAAATAGAATTTATTGAATGTTAGTTTAAAAATGTATTTTTGAGCTGCCACATTCTTTATATGAATATTACCATTTAACGGAAGCTAAAACCAGAGTTACCGATCTGTTTAGGGGTAAACAATTTTTGATGAATAAAAATATCTTTCAATAATTCCCCGAGTTATGGACAGAAATTCTGACAAATACAAAGGTTTTAAATGTTAACTTTCGTATTGCGGATAATGACTGTTCTCAAAAGAATAAAATCAAAACATTTTTATATTTGCTATACGTTACCCCTTAATACTTACACGATAAAGTATCATGCGTACAGAACATTCTTTTGTGGTTTCATTTTGACACTTTGAGTGACTATCAAAGTAATCCAGTTTTAACAACAAAATTTAATAGACAAAGGTATATTTAAGTCAATTTGTACGATACTTACGACAATTCAAAGTAAAATAAGTTAATTTGGTCAGATATTTGAGTTCAACCTTCACAAAAAGTAAAAAATATCTTTATTCTTATTCCATGTAGATTTTATTAGAATTTCAAGAGCATTTTCAATCGATGATTTCACAACAAGAAAAATCTACTTTTTAATATCGTTTTTCAAACGGATTTGATACATGAAGAAACTGACAATATTTATAAGTACAAACATCGCCCGATAAAGAATTGGCACGTTAAATCCTCCTGAAGATTTTTGAAGATGGTCTCGAATAAAATAATTCTTTGATCAAATATCCATGTTTTTATTTGAGCATGTTCAATTAAGATAAATTATTTGTTGCACTAACAATGAGAAATATTAACTTTTCCAATAACATTACGTTGAACTTAAAACTAATTTGCCGAAAAAATAATAATTAACCAGAATATAAAACCTATGTTTAGGTCATGCGTACAGCCTTTTTCACCAAAACGCGTAATTTCTATTTAGCCAATTTGTTGCAAGAATTCGCATTTTGGATGCTATTTAGGGTTGAAAATTAAAAATTCTGTTTTTATTTTAAAGAAACACTAACTCTAAATTTAGTATTTTTCTTGATTAAACACGGAAGCTTTCTCCGCAGCCACATACGCCTTTTATATTTGGATTCTTGAATATAAATTCGGAGGATAATCTTGATTCCACGTAGTCCATTTCAGATCCCAAAACTGTCAATTGAGCTTTTGGATCGACAAATAAATAATGACCTTTAAATACATATTTTATTACCATTGACCTTGATTTTCAGCGATTTTGGGTTTTCTTCGTGGCAGTAATCCAGCTGATACGACAGTCCACTACATCCTCGATTTTTAACTCTTAATGTGAGCCCTAGCTAAACTCATGTGAAATTAATTACCGCATCAGGTTTAGACGCTAAAATTTCTTTGATTTTTTTAACAGCGGTAGGAGACTCAAATAATACTCACAAAATACAATAGAAATTGCTTGTTTACCAGCGTCAGCTAATTTTTTACCGGCAACAACTTTTATTGAGCCAGAAGCTATTTTACCATTCATGTATTATTGAAACAGATATCGGTGTTTGCGCATTGGATATTTTGGATAATTATGAATTTTTTCTAATCAACGGTTACAATAATTATATATATATTAAATCTATGCCAATTAAAACATATTTTAATTTTTATAAATAAATTAAATAGTTATTAATTTTATTTAAAAGTCACGAGATAAGTTTATAAAGATAAAAAAACCTTACATTTATAATTACCAAAACTAAAACAAGAATTGATCACATACTTACTGACCAGACAACTCAAAATATATCAGAACATGAAAAATTTAGGCCTTAATCAATAACCTAATTATGTAACACTTTTTTTCAATAAACTCGTATCTATACTATGATACCATTAATAAGCGGCTTTGAAGCGAGCGAAATCAAATTTTTAAGAATAAAGGCACAAACCAAAAATGTCTTCAAAGTGAATTTTTTTCATCTTTACGAAGCAAAAATTCAAAGAACCATAGTGACTATTAATTCAACGAAAACGGATCAAACATTTATTTTATCCAATTAAAATATGAAGCGCGCGCAGTGATTGGATTTCTCCCATTTGGCATTTTTAATGTTTAACTTTTGGAACCAATATCATGAAATAAAAGGACTAAAAATAAGGCATGTCAATTAAATCTTTTTATTTCATACATAAAGCTTTCACACCTGATTTTAATTTTTGATAAATCTGTGTTAAAAATGAATACTGAGTTGCATTTTTTAGCTTTCCGCCATAAATAAATCTATTTTAACTTTTTTGGTTTTTTATTATTAAGTAAATCAAACTTCACACCAAATTTAACCTCTTTGTTTCCTGGAAAATTTATCAGTTTTTTGTTTTTCTTAGATATTTTATGTTTATATTGAGAACCCTAGCTTGAATATAAAAGTGATTGTTCAAAATAATTCGATAAATTCATCTGATTCACTTATAATAACACTTAATTCGCTTCATATTAGTCTTAGTTTTTGAAAAAAGAAGATACATTTCTGCCATTTTAATCAAATTAAGAAGAAAAACTTCAGTTATCAACCACTTAAATTTTTCATGTAAGTTAAACTTGAATATTTGAGAAATACTTTTTCAAAAATTTTTAAATTATAAAATAATCAACTTGAACACGACCAAAAATCTTTCACGATTTTAACATACATCATCTCAAACCCAATCACAGATTACATTCATACAATAAGAACTTTTTGTCCTTTTTGTGGTTTAATGTTAGAATAGAAAAGAAGGCTTACGATTGATAAGGTTATTTAAGGAAAAAAATTCTTTGTTTACATAATTAATAGATCAAAGAATTTATGGATAAATCTTTAAAAGATTGAAAAGCATATGTCATGAATAGGCGGCCGGGAAATGTTTAACGCTCAAAGTCTACATCAATAATTTACGCCTGTGAAACATATTTCTTTGGGAAGTAGTATTTTTGAACTTTTATAAATAACAGCTATTTTTTCATATTTTTAAGACTGCATTATCGTAATTTTACACTATTTCCTGGGGATTAAGCGCCATTTTTATATAATTTCGGATGCGCGTGTGTATTAACAGATGTTTTATTGATAGATAACGTCTACTGCTTTAGTTTAAAACTTTAGAATGCATTTCTTGACTATAAAATCAACATCACGACGATATCGGGACTCAGAGGGATGGAGAAAACTATGAAAGTGTCCAATTTAGAAAATTTACCTGATTGTTAATGGTTTTTAGATATGTGTATTAATTTGAGTTGGGGCAGCAATAATTAAAATGAACGGGTAAGCAGAGCTTAATTGAATAACTTATACGATCTAAATCCCTTTGAAGATTCCTGAAGCTTTCTACTAACCCTAATCAGATGAGAAAATATCGTATGTTATAGAGAAAAGATTTAATTTTTTATCGTTTTAATAAATCGGCCCACGCCATAATTAAAAGCTTTGCTACGAAATGAAAATAACCAAGTATTATCGTAGTTGTGGATTTTAAAACTTAAAAGTTGTGTTTTTAAAATGTCTTTTATAAGGAGTGTGATTTGCAATTCTTGAATTTAACAACGTTTTTTCCAACTGCGTCTAGGTTCTGAATATATTTGGTTATGTTAGTATTTTATTTTTTCAACCATATAATGATGAATTGAGAAATACGGGTTGGAGATAAATTAATTTTATTGTTATATTGATTGATACAAATAAATTTACACACTACGTGTTTCAACCTTCAGATTTTTTCATTATTTAATGCCAATGCAAACTGAATGGGAGTTTTATGAATAATTCTTGATTAAATGCTGTTAAGAAATAATAATTTATGAATTTCGTATAAAATTAAGCAGTCATTTAGTTTTATATTTCAAAGTAAATTATTTAAACTGCATAGTAAACAATAGTTTGTGCTTTTTTTCGTGCTTAGGTAATCCTTAGCTTAATACTAGGGGAGCGATAAAATAATTTTATGTGAATGAATAAACACGGAATCATGTACTAGAGAGATTCTTCACTCTAATTTCAACAAATAAACACTTCTGAGAAACAGGAGTTTACTTTACAAATCCACGTGATTACTCGAGACATGATTTATAAATTTGAAGTGTATCATATTGTTCAGAAACAAAACGGCACGGTTCTTATCCTCTAAAATTATCCTTATGAGTGGTACGTCGTTGAAAATTGACAAGAAA
>JALDNG010004836.1:0-16452 GCA_024349245.1 Neodontobutis hainanensis
ACAGTAAATTGTCTGTGTTGACTGGATAGCCTCAGAGAAGCAGTGTACAGCTGTGCATAAGCAATCTTTAGTGTCAGGAAAGAAGAAATTAGATATTATGGGAAATATTGAAAGAATTTTTTCAACATTAACAGACATAAGGATAAACTTTAATAATAGTTAAAGTTAGGGCTAATAGTATATTTGCTCCTTCTTATGTCTTGTGTCATGTCTTTTTAAAAATGTCATTATGAAGTGTAGAGAATATGTAGAATAAGACCACAGCAGCAAGGTTCATACAATTCTGTTAAAAATAATGCCATACTTAACTGCCACTTCTGTTTTCCGTCAGATATTGCCATTATACCAATGTTTTGGATACCAGTTGGATATAGTAATAGTTTGGTCTTCTTGACATCTTTATGTTCACTATTTTTCTTTGAAAATAAGTTTTTCAAGTCTGCAGTTAAGTGCAAACTGGCGTAATTTCAGTGACTGTAAGTGTGCATGTAGTAGGGCATTTAAAATACTGCAAAGACAGCTACTGTCTTCTCATAAACAAAACTTTGATCATTAAGCAGAAGCTTCATCTAGAGTTGTATCAGCTAAAAGTTATTCATTTCTTTCCATTCCTCCCCTAACTTTGTGCATGTGATCACTGCACATTCCCACTGCTGCAGAGAAGCAACTATCCTTTCTCTGTGGCAAATAACCACTAAAATGCCACTAAGCTGGCATCAACTGGCCTTTAAACTCTTGACACTCATTCGAAGTGTTACTCATCAAACATATTTCTTCTCAAATAAAAGGAAGGAAGCCATTTTATTTAGCTGTTATCTATCTATATCTATCGGAAAATGTCTGATTTGGTTGTGTATTTGCCTCAGTTTTGTTCTGTTATGTCCTTCGTAGTTTTGAGTCTAGTGACTGTATCTGATTTTGTTTCAAGTTTGTATTTGAGTTTCTGGGTTTTATTTTGAAATGTCTAACCCTGTCTGTGTTTTATGATTTATCTGCCCCACCCTAATGTGTTTCACCTGTCCCTTGTTGTCGATGTCTATATATGCCGGTTTGTCTGTTTGCTCGGTGCCAGGGCATTGTGTCATCGTCCCTATCGTGAGTTCTGTGTTCCTTGTATTTTCATGTCCTGGAGTCCTTGCCTGTGTTTCCTGTATTTTATGTCCTGAGTTCCTTGCCTGTCTTGTCTTTTGTATTCCTGGATTATTTATGGTTATGGAGTGAACTTCCACTGTTATGCCGATAATACACAGCTGTATCTACCAATAAAAGCGAATAATACTACTGACATGATGCGTCTAGAGGCCTGCCTCGTTTCAATTAAAACATGGATGTCTCAAAACTTCCTCCATTTGAACTCGGATAAAACAGAGCTCTTGTTAATTGGTCCTGCCAGTCATCGGCACAAGTTCAACAATCTTACTGTCTCAATCAACAACTGTGTGTTGGAGCACGGCAAAACTGCAAGGAACCTCGGTGTCATTTTTGACCCCACACTATCTCTGCAGCAGCACATTAGTGAGGTCACTAAACTGGGCTTTTTTCACTTGAGGAATATCTCAAAAATTTGCTCCTGCCTCTCTTTAGCTGATGCTGAAATTCTCATTCATGCATTTGTCACATTCAGGCTGGACTACTGTAATGTGTTATTCTCTGGACTGCCGAGGAAAAGTACTCACAGTCTACAAATGGTCCAAAATACAGCCGCCAGACTTTTAACAAAGACCAGGAAGTTTGATCACATTACTTCGGTCCTGGCTTCATTACACTGGCTTCCTATTCATGTTAGAGCTGATTTCAAAGTTCTCTTGTTAACCTATAAAATCCTTTGTGGGCGCCTCTTACCTATCTGACCTTATCACCTGGTATACTCCAGCTCGTACTTCGCTCTCAGGGCGCTGGCCTCCTTCAACTTCCTCGAATATAGAAGAAGTCTGCTGGCTACAGAGCCTTTTCTTATAGAGCCGCATTTTTAAGGAATGGGCTCCGGGTGGAAGTGCGGCGATCTGACTCTGTTGAGATTTTCAACGCAAACTCAAAACATACTTATTTCACCAAACGTATGGAGACTGATTGATTGATGCCAAAATTGTTGCTACATACCCCTCTAGCACTGGGTAGTTGCGCCCTGCATGTTGCAGTTAAAAGAAGATTTATTCTGTTGTCAGGATGTGGGGCAGTTGACATTGGGACTCAGAGACCATACTATATCCCAAAGGGTTCTCATGTCTTGTGGTTACAGTTTTATTTATCCAAGAGCTGTACCAGACACTGCATGAGGCATCATCAGTGGGACTGTTTCCAGGTTTCCAGGTTACAGACCCAGCATCCTAATGCCTTCTTCAGCACATTGGATATAAAACAAGTTTCTAGAATAGCCTTTTTTTTTTTTATCTGTGCAACATTTCGAAAAATAAGAAGCGTTTTATCTATAGGTCATGTTGATAAAATATTATATCCATTTGTTATCTCTTGGCAAGACTCTTGTAATTTTCTTTTATCAGGATGTCCAAACAATTGTATGGAAATGTCACTTGTACCAACAATGTGGTGCACTCTTAAATGGAGTGAGGCCACGTTTTGTTGCTGTAGCTGCAGTTGACTGATGAAGCTTTGAACTTTTCAGGACATATTCATAAGCTCATAAAGAGAGGCGCAGTTCATGGCAAATTGCATTAGGACCATATGTTATACATAAGCTACAACCTAAACATACTCACACTGACAAAGATATAGCAGCAGCTTGAGGGAAGAGCCCCAAAACTTTAAATCAATTACATTTTGGATTTCTTGCAGGGTCAGCAAGCCTATTCTCCAAACCTTTGATGATAAATGACTGTCCACTCACCTAAAATGGGAATCCTCTCAAAGAAATGTGGTAATTGACTCATTTTTCACAAAGCGGTAGAACACAAGAAGTTTCCTTGTGACAGGACGGCAGATCAAAGGAATTGCTGGCCAAGGACATCTGCGGCGGAGGCCATCATTGCCTCTGCCTTCGCTGACTGAACAATATGTTGTGTGGGCTCCAGGTCCTTGTTGCAGATAGAGCAGCAACCCGCCGTGATCGTCTAAGTCCTGTTCTGCCCACACAATCAATGTCAAAAGCCACAGGTAGAATTTTATGCAAGGTGATCTTCATATACTGAAAACATAAATATTTTACTTATCTGTAAAAGATTCTGATCAACTTTAAACCTGCATGTTGGACTTAACACCTATTTTAATAGTTTACACCCATAAACTCTCATTTATATCCTTACTATACCTTTGTTAGCTTTTAATAACAGTCTTTTTTATCTGGTGCAAGTTGTCTGTTTCATATAATTTTCAATGTAGGCAAGACAAGCTCTACATTTTATCTCTATAGCTTTATTATATCTTAGCTGAGACCTGTTGTTAGAACCGGTTTGGGTTTTGAGCCAAGTAAGTTTTCTGGTTTCGTTTTGAGCTATTTTTATTGCCATGGAAACTTACACTACACAGTTACCATGCCCTGGAGCTGTTCCATAAAGCTCACTAACCTTTGTTTTATGGAACTGCCATCTGATTTTATTCTGGTCTAGAGACAGTAAAACAAAAGTGGATGAGAGTAAAGTAAAATGGATCTGACTCTGAATTAGCAGTTTTATCCTTTTGTTTTTTTTGTTTTTTTTTTTTTTTACTTTAAAAAGCTTTGTGTATTTTCATTTTATTTGCTGCCATAATATTTTTTATTTGGGTCACAATAAAACATGTTTTATTAAAAAAATATGTAAGTTGGTTTTGATTCATCCTTTTCCATATTTTTAAGCAACAACAACAGACAATTTTTATGTTATTTGGTTTAAGTTGGTCTATCCTCAGCTTGGTTGTCTAAATGATACCGTAAGCCGTGCTTTTCAGAGTAAGCTAGGTTCTATGGCAATTTACATCTCTTTTTCCCAAGAAAAAAACTAAATGTAATGTGTCATTTTGAGGTTATTATTCACAGTTTTGACTGATATAGCCCCCTTTGTTAAATTGCATACTACAACATTTTAAACAATGCATGTTTAATTTGTTTGATTTGAAGTGCATTAGGTAGTACACTTCGCGTTCCACCCTTGAATCTTGGCTCACATGTGGCTCCGAAGCAGATGGTTCCAGTCAGTGAACCTTGTCAAGATTGCCCGTGGCAACGCACACAGTCCAAGTTGTCAGCACTTACTTAAACTAATGACCCAGGCCCTGGGAGTGAGAATGAGCCCACAATGGACTGGGATGGGGTCTACCGGGACTTCTTAGCTCAGTGGTCCGCATCCTGAACATCTCTGCAGCTCTGTTTAGCGGCGGCATTCAACAGGAAACCATGTGAGGTAATTGCTTCTATCACTATGCCCTTTGTTAAATTACTTTCAGTATGAACACTTATTAATCATATTACGTTCCTATTACAATTCATTGGTCAAGGGTCAGTGTAATGTTTTATATCGTAGGTGCTGATATGCAGTTTCCATGTGGTTGACTTTTTGACAGCCTCTAACAATGCTAGAGGCGACCATTAGCGTTTACATACTCTGAGAATGTGGCAGGTTTTCTGACAGAAAAATAATATCCTCAGCATCACTGTGAGGGATGAGGATAATAGATGGAGTGACCTAAGAATCATGTTCATTTAAATGTTTGAATAATTTGGCGGACATGGACATGCTCATACCTTAAGAAAATATCTTTGACCTTCTCCTCTCATCTTGAAAGGTCAAAGTCACAGAGTCATTAAAAAGACCATTTCTTTTTTTTTTTCTACTTCCCTGTTAATTACCTGCGCATATTGCTTTCATGCCACAAAATAGGAAGGACTGCCTAATGCACTTCATAAAAAAGCAAATTCAAAGCTAAATGAAATTTGAGTGTGACATTTAAAGCTTTGACCACATCAAAGCACTCCTGAATGATTTCTGAGCCTGAACTACATGTAATTTAGTGCCCTGCAAACCAAAACACACTTGGGGCACACACACACTAGGGCAAGTTTTTTTGCCTTTTAGCTTTATTTGACATTGATAGTGGAGTAAAAGATGAGAGAGAGGAAATGACACTGAGCAAAATGACCCAGGTGAGCCATCGAGACAACGCTGGCCATATGGGACACAAACTACAAATAAATCTAAATAAAAACTAGTAATTTTTGCTCAAGCCACAATGCCAATGAAGAACAAGCTGGTTATTTATGACCAAGTTTACAAGCAAGCATAAACAAGTCTAAAACAAGAACAATTGTACACTGCATTATTATTGTACAATAGCTACTAGATGGTCTAGTTTTCAGTTTTTTTTTTAACACTTTCTATCACTAATCTTATACAGACCTTACTTTTATACAAACATTGGATGTGTGTGTAAAAAGCAAAATAATTGTTTTTCAGAACTGCTGTCACAGAGTGGATCCTGGTTGTGAGCTTTACCTCAGTCTTTATTTGCAAGAAAAGCCTTCTCAGCACAGATACAACACAAGCAGACCACCATGTGTACTGACAACCTCAAAATAAATCAAAATATTTATAAGGGTGAACATTGTTCTTTTGGGTGAATACTGTACATATACTTTTATATCCTGTATTTTGAACTGGTCATGTCTTTTACACTTTACCACACTTACAATTTTAGGCAGAGGGGCAGCAAACCAACTCACAGCTGTTGGTTGCCCATCTAGAGTTTCTATGGAGCTGGTGGCAAGTGCTGAAGAGGCTGCAGGCATGTATGAGCAGGAGTTATGGTCTTCCCTAACCTGGGTGTCTTTCTTTGGATTGGATCCATTCTCATCAGAGCAAGACAGAATAAACGCTGAGCAGCATTTTGGAAAGACTTACCCTGACATTACTCTTCTTTTTGATACAGTAGTTAACCATGAACACAGGCCTTTTCAAGAGACATTGTTTCATCTGATAAATTTGACCAAGAATATATAGAAATAAATGAGAAATGTGTATAAAACAAAATGCTTTGGTTTGATACAATGCAGTAAACATGTTATAATGCAGGTTTTTATTTTGTGTTTCATAGGTGATTATTTTTAAAGTAACTAAATTCTGTTTTTATTAGGTTTTAAACATCAACACATTGATTTAGACTTGTGCCAATAATCAAAGCTCTTCTTCTAGCCAATGGCAAAAAGTGACTTACTAAACAGCAGCCTTAATGGCTCTTGATTATTAAAATTTTGCCATTTTACATTTAAAAACAAAAGAGCCAAAAAAAAATAGGCAGCAATTTCTTAATCTCAAATACACCTTGTACAACTGGCATGAAACGTTTTAAACACTATTGTTGATGAACAGTATGTTTTGCTCATAAATTATATGTTTATGCTCATAAAACAGAGCACACACCTGCCTACATATTGGCTCATCCAAAGGACCCGCAATAAATAAAAGTGTATTTTAGTGAAATTACAAATTACGCGTTACTCTAGACCAAATATTGCAGAGCATTTACAAACCTTTGCAAACAAGACAGGCAAAGACAGCTCATGTGGAAGCAACTTCAGCCTCTGAAGGTGTTAGGGTTGTTGGAATGGGCAATGCCACTTAAATCTCTTATAATTTTGGACAATTGTTTTAGTTCAATTGACCTCAATTGTCTGAGCAGCTTCAACAACCTCTTCAAGACCCCTATCTTCCCTTCTGCTGCAATCAATAAAATGGAGAATATACAGTATGAAGGCTTTGACCACTGTAGTAAATGGCAGCAATAGTACAATGTTTTCCCTACTTCCTAATGTGAAATTGTTAATGAAATTTAATGCAAGTGATTTGCCTGTGAGTTTGATAAATTTCTTGGTGTATTTACCTTAGCCTCCTATTTTTATTGTCTTATAATTGCTTGCAATTTGGCACTGCAAAGACTTTTCTGGAAATTTGCTTTCATAAACCTGAACCTGTAATAGTTTTGATTATAACTTAGTATTTGGGAGATTGTGAAATTCATTAATATTTTCACACAACTTGATCAATTTATTAAAATTATGAATATTATAATGTTTTATTAGTCACATTGATCCCATATAACTTTTGTATTAAATTATAAATCAAACTCAATGGGCTTCTTTCACTTTACCCAGTTTTGTTGCCAGTTGCCACGCAGGCCTCAAACTCTGTGAAGCATACTGTGATCAATTTACTGGTTTCCAATTTGCCATTGATAACTTCACCAATTTAAATATTCCTGTATTAACTTAGTCAAGTTAACATAACTTTAGTAATATGTATAAAAGCGTGTAAGCTCATACTTACCTTACAGGGTTTAAGTCCCACTGACTCGGGTGTTGCCTGGCAGGTGTGCTTATGGTGTGATGGAAAACAAAGTGCACAGGATAATCCTGGCCTTGAGCCTTTTCTGCCATTGGGACAGGGTCACTGTGGCACAGTGTACATTTAAGGACATCCTCAGGCACAAAGAAAAGGGACTTGGCCTCAGACTATACCGCTTCAGACTCAAACAACACGGCATCAGCCTCAGACTACATGCCATCAGAATACACATTAATGTAATTTTTAATATTGAGACAGATCACTTTTTAGGACCATTCTTATGAAATGACAGAACATAGCCTAAATAGTAGCTTACCTTAACTACCTGGTTATTCTTGACCGCTGAAAGGACTAGTGACTCCTGTGCTGGGGTTATTTCTCTCTGTCTCTCTCCTCCGTTTGTCTTTTTTGCAGCTCGTTGATTGCTTTGGTGCAATTTTAATGAGTTTGTGTTAGTTTATCATGTTACCACATGAGCAGATAGGGTTTTTTTACTACTGCTGCTGAGTCACGTGATGGCAAAGCGACACACAGAGCAGGGGAATGAGGCGGAGCGAAGGTGACAACTGCAGAGCCTAGCAGAGGAATGTATCCATCTGTGTGAAACCCAGCAGCAACAACAACAACAACACAAAAAACGTCTCACAACTCGGTTCCCAACAAGCGCCATTCAATAGCTTTGGTGAATTTTAAAACATTGCAACCACAAAGCCGTGTTTTCTGATGCCATATAGTCTGAGGATGATGCCATGTTGTCTGAAGCTGAGGCACTAAAGTTTTAAGCCAAGTTTGAGGCCATTAATTGTCAAACAACTGTGTTTACTCTATTTACATTACAAGTTATAAGACGACTGCTCTGTGGCTCAGTGGTAGTGACAACAGAAACTACCCAAATTAAAAGTTTGCACAGGGCTCTAGACAAATCTTTTGCACTGGTTGCATTGGTGCGCCTAACTTTATTTCTTAGGTGCACCAGCACAAAAGTTAGTGTTCAGAGGTTTATTAGCTTACTGCTATGGTTAAGCTGAAGCTTATATAGATCAAAGAAACTTCAGCCAGACTTATTCTTAGGAAATTACGGTCATTAATTTATAACCATTTTATATAATAATTACAAAATAATGCAATCATTCTTTGATTTTCAATACCGCTTCTGAAAAGAAAATCCAATTACTCAAAAATACACTGACGGCTACCCAACTCTAAATATAACTGGTTAAAATAGTTTCATTATGATTTATTTTAAGCTACAAGTTCCCGGACTGTTGATTCTGAAGGCTTCAAGGCAGATTTAATTCATCCTGGCAACACGTGGCTCAGATCTGATTGGATAAAAGCTCCATTATAAAAATCCACTGATGTTTGTTTGTCAATAAACAATAAAAAAAAATAAGCAACTGTTTTTTTCAGCTAAAGGCTACATTCATCTTCTATTAAAATTAGTAACTTTACACTCCCACCAAATAAACATCTTAAATGTAAGGGAATTCAATATTGCAGTCATTAATTAGTGACAATGGGAGGTCAGTGCATGTTTGTGCAGCGACATGAGAAATGATCAGATAAAAAGCAACTTTATTAAATAGTCTAATGTCTATTAACATAGACAAATGCCCTGCTCACATCACACCATCAACAGTGCCCTGTCTGTTGTCTAGCTTAAGAAGCTAATCATATTAAGTTTAAGCAACCATAAATTGATTTCATTTCACCTGCACAGCAATTACACAAAATAAACATAAAGCACAAGGTAAACTCACCATATTCTTAAATAGTAAAGAAACAAATGAATCAAACAAGGTTTGCCAGTTCTGCTCTGAGGATACACATTCCCAGATTCAATAACATGTACAGATCCTAATTATAAGCACTAAAAAATCTTTTCTGTCACTGTGTAATGTATCACGGAACAGATTGCCAGTGTGAGTGCAACCTTAGAGTATTAATTTCATTCCTTATCCATTTTGACATTAATGTGAGTCAATATTTTGTACTTGGCTCTACACGAGTTTCTCTTTATCTGTGGGTGACTGCTGGAATCAATGTCTCCTCTCATGTGCACGTTTTGTTCATCCATCCCTCAGGGCTGATTGGCGCTAAGATTTCTCCAGCTAATTAACTTCCTATTGTGCTGTGTCTATGTTGATCAGGACGTTCTGAGACAGCCCTGGATTGGATCTGATCTGTGAGACGGAAGAGTTTTGCTCTTCTCTTTTTTGTATGCTTTAAATGAATCCTATCATTTCATCTTTGGATGTGCATTGCCCTATCCTGTCATCTGGCCCAGAAAACACAGAACACAACAGAAGGTGCTCTAGAGGTGTAGGTTTCTTTTTAATTACTTTGTCTCAATAAGCAATTTGCAATTGATATGGCGGCTTACAAGGTCCAGCAATTAATTTGCACAAATATATTTTTTTTTAAATCATCAACCGTTTAATCAACTTAAACCTTTCCTAGCTCCAAAATTTGTTCTGATGAAGCAGCATTAGTAGTCTATAAGTTTGCTATTGAAAAACATTTGCTAGAATTACAGAACACTATTCCCAGTCTTGTTATTTTCGATAGCATTAAATTAAAACCAGTCAAGTGTGTGAATGCACAGCTCCACATTTTAAAGTTCTTTGGCGTTAGAGTTGGTTTACTTTGGTGTCGGGTCGGTGGGTGCCCTCAACGGCAACCACTGGGAATCAGTTTGAGTCTATATAAACAAGCTTTACACTGTAGAAATGTACTCATAAACATTAAACCAACAAAAGCCAAAAATGTAAGATAGAGGTATTAAAGTCCAAACCAATCTAGTGGCGGGACCTGGTTCTGGTCACACACAGCTGTGCAAACATTACATTCTGAGCCTTGAAACATCAGAATAAAGATACAAAGGAAATTCTGTTTACAGCAGCATTGTTTACATGTACAAAGTGAGATGGTGCAAAAAGGCCCCTCTCCGCCGCAGAGCCCTCCCTTGGACTCATCTCCTACTCCGTGGATTGATGAGTTTTCGTCAGCCTGGTCGACCAAGTGTAAAATCCTGTGTAATACATTCCTTTGGGCCGTCCACCAGATGCTGAATACCAATGCAGTGTTGTGAGGCCTGGGAAAGATGTGGGAGGTACCCTTCAAGAAGTCCTCTGAGGAACAGTCCCTTTAGGCACAATTTATAATTTTATACAAAGTACATTTTTTAATGATGTTTTTTTTTTTTTTTTGAACCAAATTTTTTCAAACACCACTTATGGCAAGTTAATTGAAGAACAAAGTTGCTAATATAGCTCGGAGTATAATGTTGGTGTCTTGTGTATTCAGTTGTATTGTACTCTATCGTATTTCCTCTGCACCCTGAGCAAGTTTCTAACATTTTCACCTAGAAATTTCTTTGAGCGACCTTGGCTCAAGGGATTGTGAACACACAAATGGTGTGCATTTATATGAGTTAAATCAGGTTAACATAAATAATATTTTTTAATCAATTAAACCAAATCAAACCGAATTAAACTAAATTAATATGAAGGAAGTATAATACAATCTGAGATAGGTAAATGTTTGTTGTGTTGAGTGAAGATTGTGTGTGGGGGCGTTGTAATGTGCAGAACTAAGCAGAATGACTAACTTACTATAACTGAACTAAAAAGCAAACTGTTTAACCAAACTATACCATAACTAAACTCAAACCAAAGGGAACAGGTGGCATGCCTGGTCCTGAATATATATATACAAAAGTTACCTGACCTCGGACACCTGGGGACACCTGGCAAAAAGACCATGATCTCAAAAAATATTTGATAAACATCATTGCTAAGATGCACTGTTGAGGTCTATTCATTATTTTAGCAGGTCATAGGCTAAAAGAACATGTTTGTTTTGTCTGTGAAGGTTCTCAGTCATCTAGGACATCTTGAAGAAAAGGTTAAAGCAAAGCATCTGGACTGGGTTTTCAAACTAAAAATGTTTTGTCTTTTCTCCAAGAAACTTTGTCAATTCTTAATTGGCTGGCTAAGAATTGACAAAGTCTCTTGGAGAAGAGAATGTTTTCACCTTGAAAACATAGTCCAGATGCCTTTGCTTTAAGCTTGTCTTTATATTTGTTTGGACTCGGTCATTTGAAAGGAAAATATAGTTAAAAGGACGTAAAGACAAAATATGACAGAAAAAAACAATTGGATGAAATTTTATGGATGAAACTGTTTTACATGTGTTTGAAAACAGAAACCAGAGAATGATGTTTCAGGGTTATAGTACTCTGCAGTTACAGACCTCCTAACATTGTTGATGACCAGGTGCCTCAAAACATCATTCACATCCCAACAAGGGACCCATCCTATACTCAGCCATCGAGGAGGACTGTTGTGGCAAGAGTATATGAAGCACACAACACTGAAAAGGCAGCTAAAGCACACCTGTCTGAGGAGGCTATTTTATTTGCGTTGACCCAGTAGATTTATCCCAAGAGATTATGTAAGTGCACACACTACCATACTATGCATAAAATAAATATAAAATGCCAATTCACTGGAACCTATAATCATATTTGTACAAAATAACATTTCAGAAGAGACATTCTTACTTCCAAACTTGCCAGCTTGAATAGTCTCTACTTGTAAACGAAATTGCGCTGTAGAGAGTCCACAGAGAGCCATTTACAAAAGACTTGCAGTTCACTGTGGGATATCTGGAGAAGGCAAGTTAGGAAAAAGTCAAATGTGGAGCCACAGCAATAGTTAGAGCACATTTTGTTCATTTTGGCCCTGGCTTTGGTTTTTCCGGGCATGTAACTCGGCACAGTGCAGGTGTACTCACTTGTAATTTTGGCTGTAAATGCAGATGCAGTGAGCCAGAGCTGTGAATTAGCTCCAATAAAGTCTCCATCTGTGAACAGGTCATGGCACTCCTGTACGGTAATGAGGCCGAGGGACAGGTGACTCGCAAAACAAGCTCCTAATTCATGCTGACAGATAATGCTCGTATTTATCCAGCCTTTCACATCTTTGTTTTGTTCTCATCTCAGTGTTCTCCTTCATTCACTGCCTTGAAAAAGGAAATCTAATTACACTGATAATAGTTGAGCCCTAAGTGGCTTCTTCACTGATTCTGTGGATTCTGTGTTACTGATAAACGCACACTGATGTTTTTTTATGTGGGAAGAAATATAAACTTATGTGTTTTGAGAGAAAAGGGCATTACAAAAGATTTCAAACGCTATATGTTTATTTATTTTTTAAATGCAATGAAATAAATTTGCTACCTATAGACAACAACACATGATATTAAGAAATTGTGGACAAAGCTGAATAGACATTACTGCTTCCTCTGGATTGAAGAAAGATGCTGAAACCCAGGTGCTGCTAATCACCAGGCCTTGTTGAACTGATCATCAGTTCACCAATTTTGAGAAATGTTTTTTTCTGTCTTGTGCTGATCGTGGTAACTTGGTAATGTGTATCAAGAGAAATTAATATCAAAACTTTTTATAAATTTTCACGTGTCAACGTTCTATTAGATTTTTGTGTGAAAATATGTAAATGTGTAAAATGGTTAATACATAACCTTGAACAACTGTAAATTTATTATGACATAAATTTATCTAACAAAAATAAATAATGCATTTTCAAAAATGGATCTTTAATTTGAGTTTAAGTTTTGTCCGTTTTGGTCAGAATTCTGTTTTCAATCATATTTAATAGCCTCAAAATTATTGCATATATATATATAAAAAACAGACATTAAAATGTATTAATCACCGCAGCAGATGGTTCTGTGTATCTGGCCAGTTAGGTAACTCCTTAGAACAACCTTCCATGAGGATATGTATGAACTAATGGATTATTATATGTCTATAATAATAATATACATCTGTTGGGTATAAGTGCCCTCTGCTGACTGTGGAGGTTGCACCACTGACACATCATGACATTCACATTCAAGGCCTTAGAATTTCGGGAACTAAAGGAAAGAGGCTGGAATGAGAAGTACGTCACAGAATTACTGAGCACAACAAACTAATAAACAAGGTAACATTTTTACACGTCTTTTTCCCACTGGTACATTCACCCAAGTCCTTCACAGTTCCAAGAATAAACTCACATTAGCAACAAAAACACATGCCTCGATGAGAGTGTACACCATGCCCAGAATGAAGGTTATTGCTGAGTGTGCTCTTCACTTGTTCCTCAAAACATACAGACAAAGGCCAACGATGCCTGGAGAATATGTCTTCCTTCCAACCCAAGGCCTCCCAAATCGCACAGGCACAGATAAGAGACACAGTACACAGCTCAGACACAGCAACGGCTTAGTCCGATAAAGAAATGTCATTATAGGTTTATTATAGGACTGTGTGTGCTCAAGTGTTTCAAATGTATTACAGGCGATGGCAGTTTTTTATCAGCTGTCTGTGTTTACTTCATATTACAGAGCTCTTCAAAGGTACTCACCCAAATCCCATTAAAAAGATTTACGAAAAAACCTTACCATAAGATGAGGCCTTTAGATGAGGCAAAACTGTTTTTCTTTCAAGTGAAACAGCAGTGAGTGCTGAGGATGCAGAGACCTGAAGCAAGCGGAAAATCCAGCGGGACCCAATGCAAATCTCAGGTGGGATTCACGTAGGCTCGGACGGAAGCAGGCGGCACCGGGTTCCAAAGTTTTTACAGAGTTAGTTGGAGCAACACAGCAAAGAGTAGCAAAATTTGGGAATTATAATATCTGTCCTATAGCCAGGACCGCACTTTTCTAATTGTAAAAGCTGTAAAACTACAATTTAGCCTGTAGCCCAATAATTAACAAACATCATAGGCCATAACTCCTTTTCCTGCTTCTGCCCCTTTCTAAACTGTGATAAAAGCTCAGACAGAGCTCTTTATTCAGTCAAAGGATGGAGAAAACAATTTAGTTCATTTTGAAAGTGTTGACGTTCCTGTGCAGGTCTCTAATTTAATGTGTTGGATCACACCTTGTCCCCAATTTTAAGCTTTTAAAAAAGTAAACCAATTCCCAATCACAAAATGCACCTACATTAAATCAAACAAAAGTCTAAAGCCTTAAAGCTTGACAATAAAGATGTAGCTCTGAATTCAGCAAGAGAAGATTTAGCAATCTTGCTAAATAAAGTATGTCTGTCTTGTTCATCACTGCATCATTTTCAATAGTTATGCAGACTTCACTTTGCTTCCTTTTTCTTAATTTATGGCTTCCTATGTTTCTCTTTGTCATTTTCCTAGCCTGGTCAGTCAGACCCATCCACTTTCTTAGAAAAGTGGGTCTGGAACCTATATTGACCATGAGTTTCATCAAGCTCAGTACGGTGGGCCAATTAAATCCATTTATTTGAAATGGGTTTGGCTTTATGTTTTTCCAATTGTTCGTATGTTTTTAATCAAATTCATCTGCATCCATTTGTTCTGCCCTCTGGAAATCAAACTCTATTTGAGAGCAAGCAGACTAATTGTTGGATAAAGTATAGAAAAAAGAATTGGATTTCCAGTCAGGCTACATTTTACAAGTCAAATTCACTGCTGGTGTAAACCAACAGGCAATGGTCTCCCATTGCCTGTTCCCTTATTTGAGAGCCTCTTTTATGCAAAAATGTAATTGCCCTTGCTTGTCTGCACTAAACATTTCCATCTATTAAAAGCCTTCCTAAAAGATGACATCTTATGGTCTAAAAAAATAGCAATACAAACTCCAATTACCTAATCTTAATTTGGACTGATCATTTATCTAATCAGAACAGAGAGTTCCTTATTAGCTGGGCCTTTAACGACTCTCACTTCAGGAGTCACACTGCCCTTTCATGGCTAACGACAATGAGACCAGAGCAGCCTGGTCCATCAGGTTTCAGGGGAAACCTCTCCCTCTGGAGATATAAGCCCTTCTGTTTTTCTTCATTGCAAGACTTTGTTCTCAATTCAGTTCAAGTATCAATTGTTGCGATTATCAAGTGGTGTTATGTCACTGCACGGCTGAAATTGTTTTTTAACTGAAGGAAGCAAATGACAAAGATACAGCTATTTTCATAAAGTCACACATTATTTACTTGTTAACAGCAGACATTGGAACTCTGCTGATGTGATTTATAAGTTCGAAATGACAGTATATTGTGTTAAAAATGAGAGGTAAAAACAGTAAAGTGCTTTATGGACATCTATTAATGTAAGAAAGCAAAGATGTAGAAAAGCATTTACATGACTGGTTGCACAGGTCTATTGTTAACATTGATGAGATTCTCTGGTACAGCACTCTGTCTTGCAATATGGATGCACTATGTTAAAATGAAGTTTAATAGCAAACTTTTATCTTCTGTGACCAAAAGAGTGGTTATGAAAGGATGGAAGTAAACCCAAATCCTCACTCGGAGTTGGAGTTGAAAATCAACAGTGGCCTTGGCTCTAATAATGCATTTATAGGAATTGCATACATGTGTTCTTGCATTGTTTACCTGTGCCAAAAAGAGCTGACTAAATAACTAAAGCACAAAACATTCAAACTCAGAATTTCCAGGACACATACAGTAGAGACCCTGGTTTAAATAAGGACAGGACACGTGATTTCTAACAACTATTAACTTTTCCCTCACACATGGTTTCCAGTAAATTACCTGAACACATTACCGGCATCACCAGTAGTTTTTTCTGTTCACCCATGCACCTCATTACCACAACATTACTGTGTCACCTCTTTTCACACTTGAGCCGGGAACGTTGGAAATTTGAGTTCCTAAAAGAATTTGTTGGGTGTTTGGAGATTCTAATGTGAAACTGATGGGCCCACAGGGTGGGCAGGAAAGTGGGTGAGGTCAAGATATTTACATTTACATTTCTTCATTTAGCTGACGCTTTTATCCAAAGCAACTTACATTGTTCTACAGTACTTTCCAGTGTTACAGCCACTGGAGGCAAGGTGGGTTAAGTGTCTTGCCCAAGGACACAACAATAGTATGAACTATAGGGAGAGTGAGAATAGAACCGCCTACCTTCCGGTTGAAAGACGACCACTCTACCCACTGAGCTACTGCAGCCCATAGGAAACCACACATAAACATCTAGAATCACCAACACCATTGCCAAACTCCTATTTACAGACTTCTCTAACACAATGCAGCCACACATACTCAATGAAAAGTTAATAACCCATTTTCATCTGGACCACTAGCTCCCCTTGTGGATTACTAATTTCCTAACCAGCCAGT
>JALDNG010004837.1:0-16402 GCA_024349245.1 Neodontobutis hainanensis
ATGTGATGGTTCAGTTACTTATTCCTCCCCTTCTGTCATTGTTTGCATGTCATCCTCATTACACATATAAAAACCTATAAATGTTTGGGTGGTTTTAGCTAAAGCAGACACTGTTTTTTCATTTGTGTCATTTTGACAAAGATCAGATCACATTTGATGGTGATTTTAGGCAGAAATGTGAGAAATTACCAAGATTCAGATACTTTTTCATGTGACTGTTGATAGGTGTGTACGCCTTTCCAAATAATGTCCAATCAACTGAATTTACCACAGGTGGACTCCAGTTGTAGAAGCATCTCAAGGATGATCAGTGGATAAAAGATACCTGAGGTCAATTTTGAGTGTCATGTAAAAGGCTCTGAATACTTGAATTAATGTACATTCGCTCTTTCTTCTTTATTTTTAGTAAATTTGTAAAGAGTTCAAACCAACTTCTTTCTAATTGTCATTATTGGGTATTGTTTGTAGAATTTTTAAGGCAGATAATAAATTTTATTTAATTTTGAAATACGGCTGTAACATAACAGAATGTGGAATAAGTGAATAATAATACTAATAATACTTTCTGGATGCACTGTATCTAAAGAAAAAAAGGCTACATCTTGTGTTTTGTAGCTGAAAATTAATCAGTTTGCTATTGTAATCACTTAGTTTCACTTGACAAATCTGAGTAATTTTAAACAAAATTTATTTTTGACTGTGACGTATACAAACTCTGGCTCTGGCAGTAACTTCATGGCCCACCAGGGGCCCTAAATCCCAGTTAGGGAATCACTGACCTAGATTCTGGCTGTACATGATTTGAAAGCCTAGTTTTTCCATACCATATCAGTTTATTACTAGTTATCAGTTTATTTATAACATTAAACATTAGATTTAAACATCTTTAACAGCAGTGGGGTATGCCTAGCTCAGTGGGTGTATAGCACATGCAAAAACGCAAAATACTTAAGAGACCTGTCTGAGTCTTGCTCGGGTCATTTGCCCACTGTCATTCTCCTCACACCCTGTTTCCTGTCAAAATACTGGCATAAATGCAAAAAAAAATCTTTATTATTATTATTATTTTTTCTTTTTAATTGCATCACATGCCTTTATTGTGTCAATTTAGGGTCTATTCTGACTATTAAAGATGTATCTCTTGTTTTTTTTGTTGACCTTCTTGTGTCATGTTGCAGCAAATCATGCGAACAGCCAACAAGTACAACCTGGGTTTGGACCTGCGGACAGTGGTGTACGTCAGTGCAATCGAGAAAGTCTTCCAGGTTTACAAGCGAGGCTGGCTTTATCTTCACTTAAAAGAACCAGTTGACCAGTTTGACCTCTGCCACTTCTCCAGCTCCTGTGACTACTGGCTTCTCTCTAACAATGACAAAATGGTTATCAGCTTTTACTTAGATACTGCTGCTCAAAGCCTTATTGTAATGTATAAACCACACATGTCTTAATACCACGTCTTGTCAAAGGTGTATGAACAAACCTATCTTTGGGTTTCTTTTAAAGTTAGAAATATTAGTCAGAAATGTATATTTGTATACATTTTGTTGCCAATTCAAATGAGTGATATAAAATTGGAATTAAAAGAATTAGTTTGTGAGAAAAGTCTATAGACTATAGATTTTCAACATATTCTTAGTACGGGAAGCGTTTTTACCTGTTGTCTTTATGGCCTTGGGCTTAGATAGAGGATTTACAAAGGGACACACTTCTGATGTGTGCACACAGACATGCCACAAGGGGATAGTGCTCATTCAGTATATAGATCATACATTTTGTAAAACCTGGGAGTGACCCATGTAGGTTTGTTTGTCAGACTTAATTTTTTTAAGATAATTATATACATGTTTAATTTTTGTTGTTAATAGAAGAGAATATATGGGGGAAGATACTTGTAAAATATTGCTACCGTGGTAGGCTGTTGTATAGAGTTGATCTGTCCACATTGTTCTGAAAAACCGTATAAAGCCAGCCTCTTCTTATAAGATCGTATGTATCTGTATTTATCTGTTAAATGCGATGTGCGTTTGAGGAATGGGAGTGAGGCCGCCTCAGCTTTACCTCTGTTTTTCAGTTTTACCAGTGCTTTTCTGTTACTAGCAAAAAACAAAACACAAGATGGCCTTCTGATCCTGTCTTTCATACCACAGATGTTTCACCTGACAGTCGCCGCTGCTTTCTTAGTTACACATTTTGTTAAGATGTGCTCAAACCTGGGTTGAACAAAAAAAGCAAGCAATGTTTACTGGTTCTTTGGTGAGGACCATTACAAAGTATTTTGTCAGGGTTTAATACAGTCTAATTTATTCTAATTCAATGCAATACAGTACAGTACAGTACAGTACAGTATGTTAGAACCCAGCACAGTATACAAAGCCAAGAAGAAAAGAGAAATCTTGATTTTATTTTAGTTTATTTGATAAAAAGGAAGGAAGGAAAAGATAGAATGAAAGTAGAATTTAGTGTTTGTCAGTCAGGTGTTGACGGAAGAGATGTGTTTTCAGGCGTTTTTTAAAGATGGCTACAGAATCTGCTGATTTTGTTGCAGCAGGTAGATCATTCCATCAATGTGGAACAGATCCATTTTCCTTTTTGGGATGGTACCATCAGACGTTGTTCATTTGCAGAGCACAAGAATCTGGCATAGGTCTGTATCAGTGAGTGAAGATATGAGGGTGCAGAACCAGCGGCGGTCTTGTAAGCCAAGAGCATAGTTTTGAACTTAAGGCCTGTTCACACCGGGATGAATTTTGCGCGCGATATTCGCCGACGTTTAACGCCTTGTGACTAAACAAAGGGCGCCAATGTGAGTGTTCACACCGAAGTGAAAAACGCCACGCATAAAAGCGTCAGTTTTTAAAAAACTGAAGTTTTTTTGGTTTGACGCGTCACGTGTCTGGAGCTTCTGAAGTTACAGTAAAACACAACTTGGGGGCGCTCAAACACAAAACGGTCTTGCCGAGCACACATACTTAACAACGAAGAAGATATACGCCAAGTAGTGTCTACCATAGACATACATAAGAAAGGCTAGATGTCTCGTCCGCGCTGTTGGCCAATGGAGGTCGACGTCCGCACCTGGCGGCCATCTTGTCACAGGCAGCTTGCTCACTCGTAACATTGTGTTTTAATGGTGCATGTACTTTTTAAATAACCATAACTTGCTAAATTTTCTACCGATTTTTAAACAGTCTAGTTTGTTATAAACGTCAGAGATATACTTATGACACTGCATACTTATGAATAATTATAACCATGGACTTCCATATGAAAATAACATTGAACAGAACATAGAGATGCAATGAATATACACACGCCCAAGGAATGAATATATATATATATATATATATATATATATATATATATATATATATATATATATATATATACACACACACACACTTTTATAATGTTAATATTATAATAAAATAATTTGAATTATTATGTTTATTTTAACTTCTTGAGGATTGGGCCATTTACTAGGCTTTTCCCTTGACATTGCACTGCGCCTACTTCAGAGATCACTGTTCCCAGCTATTTTTGCCTACCATCAAATGCCTGACCTCTTTAGAAAACTGAGACCCTGTAGTTTCTTAGGAAACAATCAGAATAATTATGTGAAGTACTTGCACAGAGTTATAGAGGCTAGAATATTGTTTTTCTTTCTGTTGGATAACAAGCATCTCAACTGACCACATTTCAGCTTCTAGGTCTCTTGATATGACTTTAGAAACACAACTGAGCCCAAGCACCAGGTCTTGTAAAGCTGTGTACAAAAGCAGATCAATATAGAATGAAATATGAGTACTTTAGACCATTGATTTGCCAAGGTATGCTCATGCGTTTTGTAAAATGCCCTATCGAAACTCCCCATAGGACTTTTGGTTACCCAAAACATAGACATAGGCTACATAATAAAGGCTTACTGTGTGGTAACCTCTTGGTAACACTCTGAAGTTTCTTGTAGACTATTTGGATTGTATATCAGGGGTTCTGATATAGAATTACTACACAAAATATGGAATAATTACACAAAAGTCTATTTATTTATTTGTTGCAGAGGACAGGCTTGTAGAGGTGACAATGACAGCTGGGAGGGACTTTGTGTCATCCTGTGCTGTCACATTGCCTCTGCATGGTTTAACAACCCCACACCGGGCCATCAGCTTCCTGAAGATGTACTTGAACTGGCATTAGGGTTGTTATTCCAGCCACCTTAAAACAAAAAAAAAGATATATGGAGTATAGTACACAGATATTCACTACATGCTTTAAAAATGTTTTATGCTTAAAAAAAAACAAAACACTAGAACTAGCCACCCCTGAATGATCTTTCCGTATAAATTAAGTTGCATGACATTATCATACAGTTCAGACTGTATCAGTGGTGATAAATTCGACAAACAGATACAAATACAGGCATTTTTCTATATACTCAAAATGGTTTGTGACACTTCCAGGTACTGTGTATGTCTTAGGGTTAGGGTTAATGTGCATGTCTTCAGAAAACACATTTTACAAAAAATAAAAATAATAAGATGTTTTTAACAAACCAAACCGATTGGAAAATCATGTGCAACTTAAGTTATATTGAAAAGAAAGAGCAATTCTGCCTCTCCCACTGATGTAAAATTGCTGGGTAGCAGCTAACCTGTAACTACTAACGTTAGGTCTCACTCAAAGCCAGCTAATAACTACAACCACATTCACAATGACTGTAATATAGATAAAAAAATAGTTGTCATAAAATCGTTATTGGTGTCAGTAAAACTATAACTGAACAGCTCGATGGTGGTCTCAGCCTTGATAACTTGCACAGGTAACGTTAGCCGTGATACACAACTATGCTGCACGCGATTAAGTCGTCTTCGAAAAGAAAAGCTGCAATTTCAACATGTTCACGCATCCAGAATTATAGCCACATTATTAACGTTTGTAAGAAATCAAACATTTTGTAAATCCGTCCGGATTTCAGCGAGATAAAAGTATTTATGTTCGTGCAGATCACTCACCTTACATCAGGTACCATGGAGTCCGATAGGAAGCTTGCCTGTTTCAAGATGGCCGCCGGTGATGCCGTCGGAGACTGCGCCGTGAGACATCTAGCCTTTCTTATGTATGTCTATGCTGTTTACAGCCTGGTACAAAAGATGGCTCCGGTCTCTAGAGCTAAGTTTTTACTACGTGACAACTCTGGGGACAACAAACACATCTTTCTAGACAAATAACCAACTACAAACCGGTGGAAACTGTTCAGGCTTTTATCAAATATGGAGAACACATTAGCCTATAAAAATTTTTACTTAATGAGATGTATTCATACTTATTTCAAACTAATGGTTTCAAAACCGACTCAATAATTAAATTAGTCTAATCTCAGCTGTGTTGTAAATAGATTCAGTCAGTGGTGTGTTGGATACTGGTTTGGAACTGTTTTCATAAACTAATTTTATTGATTGGGTTTTAAAAGAGCAAATACACTCAACACACGCGAGATCTGTTCCTTAAACGAGAGGCTGCGTGATCTGACAACTGAGCCAAACCACGATGGTGTCGTTCATGAACTGTCTGACTGAAATGCAGCCATTTTTCCTGCCTACTGCTGCAGCCGTCTGCTTTCGTCTGCAATCACACTACACTGACCAGTAGATGTCAGTGTCGCACCAAAAGTCCAATAAGAATTATGTCAAGGGTCAATTATCAGGGAATTATCCCGGAAAAACACGACGCATTTCATGTAAAGTTGTAGGCAAATACTTTGATTCATTTGACCCAAATTACAAATTTTGCAGAAATGTGTAAATGGTCAAATAAAAAACAGTCGAAGAGTCACATAATGTGTATCAGTGTATATGTTATCTGTGTTTTCACGTTGCGTGGTGGATTCACGTTGCACTCCAAACGTTTGCAGACGTTTCCGTCACGTGGGTGCAATGGACCAATCAAAGCGCTCCTGAGCTACGTGGCCCTGGAATTCCCCTCGGCTCCTGCCTCGGTTCCGGGGTTTTCCACTTCGACGAACAGCGGAAGCTCTGCCTTCAAAGTAGAATCGAAAGAGCAACCATTTAAATGCGTTAGGAATTTAGAAAATGTAGGTTTGACTCTGTCCGTGATATGAGTGATGTTACGGACAGTCTACTATAGACTGTGATGGTTTCAAATCCTATGCACCTGGAACAGTGAGGTGAGTGTTACGCTGATCGTCAAGTAAACGTATCCAAAGTAAAATATGTTTGAAACCTTAACAGTAACGTAACACTTTACTTTGGAGGGTAGCGGATATTCTGCCTATGTGAATCTATGCACACGCAGCCCATAGACAGACACACAACGGCACAGCGCGGACCACACTGGCTCAGGTAAGATTCATCACTCACTCGCTGACTTAGTTTTAAAGATGAAACAGGCTACAAATCAGTTCAGACCCGCTCACGTGCTCTACCAGTGAGTCCACACAGAAAGCAGCTTTTACAGGAGTTTAAGCTGGAAACCAGAACCACATTCCGAAAGTGGGCTTGTGGAGACTGCGACTTGTGTAAAAGTCTTGCCTTAAGAAGAGAGACAACAGAGATGGTCTCAAACTTTTGGCTGAAATCTTTTCAAACTATTAGCATCAGCAAAGCGTAAACAGAAATAACGTTTAAAGGCAACTCTAAGGACAAGTTACAATATAAATAGCTATGAGCACGGATGCACTTGACTGGCAACAGCCATAGTCTGCTTTATACAGATGTAGCTCTTTTAATGCCTGTTGTCTACTGCTCCCTTTGTGTATGATGTGTTATTGTTGTCAATTCAATTTAATGCCACAGGAGAAGTTGGTAATGTCACCACAGCCATAACAACATTTTATTTAGGATGGCTGCTTTCTATTTGCTCAGTCAGTCACCTGATTGTGCCTGCTCTGAATCAAACAGTTCTGGAACAGTTAGGCTTCTCAGCTCAGCAGTGCAAGGTTGTGTATGAACAATCAGCAGTGGAAGTTCCCTGTACTCATTTGGATCTGACTCCACACACACATCTAGATATGAGCAATCTAAAATTGGTTTCTTCAGGGAAATCCCTGAGGAGAAGGAAGAATAGGTTGTCCTCATCACATCCCTGTTATGGTTGGGGCTCTGAAGTACATTTTATTCATGGTTTAATAAACAGTTTGGAACAGCAAACAGACTTGAAGACATCCAAAACCCTTACATTTACAGACATTTGATTAGCACACTTTTTTTCTCAACGCATTGCTTTTTCAACCCAGGGAAAAGAGTGAACTGTGCTGAACCATTCTAGCAACTAGAAACAGTACCTCATTTGACTAAAGTTCGATCTTTTAATATTGGTCCTCAGTGTCTTTTTTTAGTAGTTTGGATCCAAATTAGAACTGCGGAGCCGAGGTTTTAAAGTAGTGATTATGTAAAGCAGCAAAGCAGAGGCACAGGAGGACTTTTGGCAGTGACAATTAAGTTTCTGTGACTGTCTCTAGATACACATCACACTAAACAAGAAAATATGACTCAATTTCTATTGAGTTTGTTATTGAGTTATTTTTCTTTGACAGAAAACAGCCTTTTGAAATGTTCTGACAACAGCAAAGGGAACACCAGGAGACACAAGCTCTTTGGTAAAATCCCTAGTCTGAAAGTCAAAAACAAGTATGTCAGTGTTGATCCAGTCAGGCGTTACTTTACACAGACCTGTGCAATTCATGGCCCGCATCTAGCCCTCAACCTGCCCCTGTCCGGCCCTCACTGTGGCATTAAAAAAATCCAACTGGCTGGTGGTGTTATTGGAGACTTTAGGAGATTCATTTTACACTTCTCGACAAGCAGCGGGTGCAATCCCTGAAAAGGCTGGTTGAAGCCATTTATTGGAGATGATACACAGGTAGGGCTGTATGGGATTTTTCTTACGGTGATAAAGCAAAAGAATTGCGATTTGGCGGTTAACCTGCGGAGGTTGAGCCATTCAGCAACCATCCCCCGCCGGCTGCTCATTAGCTGCAGCATTTTAAGTTAAAAAAAAAAAAAAAAAAAAACTCCGTCAAATATGCTGACGTCGGGCCTCCACAACCTAGGTAGGCTGTGTGAATTTAAAGTTTTATTGTTTCTATTCATTAATCTAATTAATCTACATAAACAAAGACAATACAACCCTTTTGTCCCCTTTTTGTTTTAAGTATTGATGAAAAGAGCGCAAATTGCTGCAGCGGCGAGAAGGACAGTGGTGCACGGCGCGCGTAAAGGAGTAACTCATTGTTTGCGGGCACGGAAAAATACTTCAATCACATGATTCACATCACTACCCCCGCCCACCCCGAATTTCAGCCAGTCTCATCTGGTCACCCTAGCAGGTCCGCAAGATTTTATTTTTTTATTATTTTTTTGGAGAAGATGGCGCACTTTCTCCTTCTCTCTCCAGCCGAGGCGGCACTCATTGCTAGCGCTGTCAACGGTAATTTCCTATAACATATGAAGTGATCTAACTAACTCCAACTGTTTAGGTTAGGCTATTGTCTTTTATGCCCGTGTTTGTGTGTATTTAATTTAACATTATCTGTAAACATTACAAGTAGCCTGAAACATGGCTTAATTAAATATCAGACACACACACAAAGAAAAATCCCCATATGTTTAATGGACTGTCCTCTCTTGCAGGATGCGGGCTTTTCCCCAGAAGCCCTTGAACAAAGGATTTTGGAAAAAGTAAATTATTATCAAAGATGAATGTGTATATAGTTCAGATCACACACCATATGCAGTCCTGTAACTTTCTGATTAAAAAAAAAAAAAAAAAAAAAATAATAATAATCATTTGCGGTGATGACCTCACACTGCAGGAGGCATCTCATTATTGCGGTATTATGCGGTGATGCGGTTATCGTCACACCCTATACACAGGTATACCGTCTGAATTGGAAAGCTGACTTCTATGTTAAACTTAGTGATGTAAAAACTCAAAATCATACTCGAGAGTATAAGGCAAGGCTTTATAACAGTTCCAGCTAAAAACAAGCTGCCATTTATGGTAAAGAAAAGATGAAACTGTTAGCCCCTCCTCCCAAGTCGCTCCTCACTCTAACAAACCCTCCCTTTTATGGCATCAAAATAATGACAAAACTCCAGAGGCGCAAAAATATGACCATGAGCAATTCACATGCGTAAATTGCTCATTGCTCATGCACTCTCTCACCTGCTCTGCGTCGCCCTTGAGGTGGAATTCTGCTCAGGACAGACAGACCTGCTCGCACATGGAGAAACGTTTGGCAGATTGGGGCTGGACCCACCAGAGGCACTGGCCCTCCTGTGATTGGTCATTTTCCAAAGACCTGCCTGGTGACCTCTTCACTCTCTTTAGGACAGGCGCTAAAGAAGCAGCAGGTGGAGAACAGGTGTTAATTTAGTGGATTATCACAATGACCAACTATAGACATTTTAAGCAATCTACTAAAACCAGCTGCGTAGCCACGGGCCTTGGCCAGATCTGAACCAGGACTGGACAATTTTCATGTCGGGATTAAAAAGACTCAGAGGAAGTGAGGACGTCTAATAATGTGGTGAGTTGTACATTCGTCTGTCAACTGTTTTATTCTCTCGTTTAGTGTTGACTTGTTTGTCGCATATTTGACCTCATTTACAAACAACGTGAGTAATTAGCTCACGCTATTCGCGTTCATTTGAACCCAACACATGTTCATTTGAACCCAACACATGTTCATTTGAACTCAACACATGTTCATTTGGGTGATTAAAAACAGAAAAGGTGTGAAAGGAGGGTTTGGAGCTGAGTGACAAAGGTTAAGTCTGCCTTAAGTTGTGTCAGTTTCTGTGTGAATCCTAAATGCTGTAACAGAAATAATCAAAAGCCTTTTAATTAAAAAAAGGAAAAACACTGGAAATAAATTTTTATATTCTAAATTTTGTTTTAAGATGAACCTGCAAATTAAACAGTAACAGTTAATTATTAGCAACAGCTAATGCTAAAGAAATGCTCAGTGCATGTTTCCTTGTTCCTGTTGTTTTCAAAGGAATGACAATAGAAAGAGATTAATTATGACTGCATTTTTGTCATATTTATTTAACAAATATGTTTTGGCCTGATTTGATGATTTTGTATTATAAATGTTCTCACAAATGTATGAAGGAGTTTTGGGCATTATCTGCAGGATTCCAGACTGTTGTCAATAAACCACCAGGTCTTGAGCCTCAGCTTTAGCCTCTTTTGATTTTGTATTTTTTTTCCTTTCGTCTGTGAGCTGTGTTGGTGAAAGCTAAACACTTAAACATCCTTCTCATTTAAACAAAGGATAAAATACAGAAAAAAGTGGATAATCTACATTCATCTCCATTTAGTTTAAGAAGCTGTAGGTGTGGAATAAATGAGACTTTACTTTAAAGAATTATAATCAAACACATATCCTTTAATGCAACTTTTCCGGACCCCTCACTTGAGGAAAGTTAACTAAGTTACTGGCTGATTTTAATTGAAGACCCCTGGCCTAATGAGTGAATTATGTTGCAATTATCACAATACTTGACCTATAAAAATAAATTGTATTCTTTATTCTTGTTTGCCATAATGATGACGAAATGTCTCCAAACCACATCAAAGTCAGATCGCAAACAGCCCCCTACAACAGCACAATACACAGCTGGGACACCGTAGCATGTTAAACAAAAATGAAACAGAGCAACTTACTAAAGTTTGTGTCAAAAAGGACAATTGCAAGATAAAGATCATTGAAATGTTCAGGAGCCATCAATCTCGAGTAAGGAGCTCAGCCCTGTGTTAACTTTTATTCAGCAATTTCTCCATCACCAGCGCACCATCAAACGTCTACTTCTCCTCCACGCCAGTGTACAGGAACAAATAGCCATACATTAGGCTAATTAATAGGGGTAAATGTGCAATCATGAAAATGAACAAATCATAATTTACTATAGTAGCTGGAGGATAACTTACGGATGGATATTTTAACACATTCATCAGAGTTGGATGTGTTAACAGATCCACATTGTGTCCACTGAGCCAAACTAATATGACAAGCATTATAGTTTTTACACACTGTCCACTATTGTAACCACTACCGTCGTGCTGATTTGATGATAGTGTCGAGATCGTCTGTCAGATGCGCGTGTGTGTGGTGCGTGCTAATGCTGTTCTTACCGTTATGTTCTTAACACAGCTTGTATGCGCTGATTAAACGGTGGTGTATTCAAGCAGGTGTAGTTGCGTTACGTCGGCAGTAGCTCAGTGGGTGTAGCGGCCGTCCTTCGACCGGCGGGTGGGCGGTTTGATCCTCGAAACATCATAACATCTCCCGCATACTGTCGTTGTGTCTTTGAGCAAGACACTTAACCTACATTGCTCCCAGTGAAGTTCTGTAACACTGGTAAATAGTTTAATGTATGTAAAGAGCTTTGAGTGCTTTGAGTATTGATGCATTTTAGGCTAGGCCCACTCGATTTTCTCTGGGCCCACCTACATTGTGATTCCTGCCTACGCCAGTGACTAAAACAGTAATATCACTCCTCTGCTGCCCTTTACGACTCAACATTACAGTTCTTTAACTCATCTTGTTGTTCTGTGGAAATAATTTTATGAAATTATTTGGCCCAGCTCGCCCAGCACCACTGTATCTATATTTACAACCTGCCCCGCACCACACCTGCGGCCATTAAATAGACATATCTTACAATGCATTGTAAATGAAAACAGGCTTTATTTCAACCCAAAAGTGCTTGGAAACAGCCATTAGATTAGATCTCCCTTTAAACTGGCAACAACATACGCTTAAAAATCATAGAAATCAGCGTGATCATATCAATAACAAGATTGGATAATGAGCCAACTCTTTGTGACAAAAGGTTCCAAATATTGGAAGATTTAGCAGCTTGACCTTTTTTAATAAGGTAAATCCCCGACCTTAATTTCTACCGCACCTTGTCTCCCATCTTCACTTTTATTTCTCTGTTTGTTTTGTTGTTATGGCTGGAAGTGGGAGCTGCTTGGTGCTTTCCTGACTTGAGGCCAAAGGTTAGGGAACATCAACGCAAGTTGTAACCTTATCAATGAACCTAATAAAATAAGAAAATATATAGTCCCAAATATTTATATAGGCTATAGGGAACTGCGCATCACTAGTGTACAGCACACATGTGGAGTCAACCATACCCACATAGCAAGTGTGTAGGCTATGTACTAGTGTTGTCACAATACTGGAATTTCTAACTTCGATATGATACCTTCAAAAATATCAATATTCAATACCATTTTACCGAAGGGAAAACAACTGTCACAATATAATTTTTTTTAAATTTAAAGTAAATATACACATCTAGATCTAGACATGCTATAAATATAACATGTCTAGATAGATGACATGACAATGAGGTATATTAAATTAAAATAAATTAAAATCAGCCAAGGTCCGCTTAGTTAACTTTCCTCACCGTGAGGTGCAGAAAATTTTAATAGAATTTTTAAAGAATATGCGTTTGAATATAAATCTTTATATATATATAAGTAAAGTCTCATTTATTCCACACCTACAGCAGCTTAAACAATATGGAGATGAATGTTGATAATCCACTGTTTTCTGTATTTTAAAAAAACTACAAAATCAAAAGAGGCTAAAGCTAAGGCTCAGGACCTGGTGGTTTATTGACAACAACTGGAATCCTACATTCAATGCCTAATACTCCTTTATACATTTGTGAGAACATTTTAAATACAAAATCATCAATTCAAACCAAAACATATTACATATACATCCTTTCACACCTTTTCTGTTTTTAATCTCCCAAATGAACATGTGTTGGGTTCAAATGAAGCAAACAGCGTGAGCTAATTACTCACGTTGTTTGTAAATGAGGTCAAATATGCAACAAACGAGTCAATACTTTACCTACGACAGAATAAAGAAGTTGACAGGACGAATGTACAACTCACCACATTATAAGACGTCTTCACTTCCCTCTGAGCTAGAGTCTTTTAAATCCCGATATGAAACCTGTCCAATCCTGGTTCAGTTCTGGATTCATTCTCTGATTATCACAGCAGCCGGGACTAGAGGATAAAGTGCTATTGTTCAGCTTTGACACTGACACGGAGCTTAGGAGATGTATTTTCGGATTAAAATAAACGTTCCCTCTCCGTCCATAACGCCTGTGAATCTTCATTATGTTTTGCAGAGGATCAACATTTAAATTTTAGTAGTTTCTAACTCATTATCAGGCAACGCTAAACATGTTGAATTTCCCGCTGCTCTCACCGTAACCAAAGTAACCTGAGGACCCCTCGTGTATACGTAACTGTCCTAGAAGTGCCGGTTATAAAATATGTTTTACACTATGCGCTATGCGCTTGTAATTATTAATAATGTCTTGCGGGCCAGATTGTGGTCTGCCTTTTAAAGACCCCTGAGGTAGTGCACTTGTTCAAAGGCCTCTCAGACTGTCATACATTCAGAAACAAATAGTGCAAGTAAAAAAAACTGTTGTATTTTCAAGTAAAATTCAAAGCTCAGCTGGTATTGGAACTTGGAAATGAGTATCATATCATTTCAGATATTTCAGTATCAATATTTATCGAAATATCGATATTTTTGACAACACAACTATGTATAGATAATGTATAGATATGTCTGTGAAATAGGTATCATTAACTAAATATTTTTACAGCAGGAACGGAAAAATCTGAATGCACGGATGGCATTCAGACGGAGGGTGATCTATTGTAATTCCTACTTCTGACCAGTTGGTAGCAAAAGTACATATCAGTTAGCAATTAACTGGAATTGTGTCATCTTTGTCACGTTGCATTCAGTTGCAAAAAGGTCACGGCAGCTGAGTGCGAGTAGTTTTTTCAAACCGCCAAATAGTTCTGATTTTGTTAATAAATGTAAAAAAAAAGAGGACTTGATGCAGTGAAGCATGAAAGAGGACAACCAGTAAGCAGTCACTGACAGCTGTTACAGGACAATAAAGCAGCAAAAAGGAGGAGAAGAAGAGTGTATATTGTTCAGTGGGAACAGCAGTTTACGTGACTGAGGAGGGAAGGAGTTGAAATGTTCTGCGACATCTATAGAAAAGCTAACAAAAGTAACAGACTTGTCAGGGGGGGCACAACAACAGCGATTTAATTAAGTTCATTTTTGTCAGAATCATAATGTAATATACCTAGTGCTCTAGAGTTAAATCACAAAGTATCCTTTCACTTTTTGTGTAACGTAATCTATTGTACTTAAATAAAATGAATAATCTGTCCTCCATGCTCGTCTTGAAATTTCTTAAAATGTGAATAAAACAAAAAGCCATTATAAGTATCTGTCAGAAAGATCTTTAACCAGATCCCGAGGGAGGTTGAAGACATTGAGTCCGAGTGGACCATGTTCTCCACCTCCATTGTCGACGCAGCCACTCGAAACTGTGGCTGTAAAGTGGTGCCTGTCGTGGCGGCAACCCCCAAACCCAGTGGTGGACACCAGAAGTAAGGGATGCCGTCAAGCTGAAGAAGGAGACCTATCGAGCCTGGTTGGCTTGTGGGACTCCTGAGACAGCTGATAGGTATCGGCAGGCCAAGCAGACTGCAGCCCGGGTGGTCATGGAGGCTAAAACTCGGGTCTGGGAGGAGTTCGGTGAGGCCATGGAAAATAACTATCGGTCGGCCTCGAAGAAATTCTGGCAAACCGTCCAGCGCCTCAGGAGGGAAGCAGTGCCCTGCCAACACTGTTTACAGTGGAGGTGGGAATCTGCTGACTTCAACTGGGGATATTGTTGGACAGTGGAAGGAATACTTTGACCCACCGACACGTCTTCCACTGAGGAAGCAGAGGCAGAGGGCTTGGAGGTGGACTCGTCCATCACCCAGGCCGAAGTCACTGAGGTATTTGGGAAGCTCCTCGATGGCAAGGCACGGGGTGGATGAGAGCACCAAGCGCTCTCATCCAAGTCTGACTTACTGCTTGCCAGCAGTAAGTCAGACCTGCCAGCAGTAAGTCAGACCTGTTCCCAGTGCATGTTGGACTCTGGCAGGGCTGCCCTTTGTCTTCATTATCTTTATGGACAGGATTTCTTGGCACGGCCAGGGGCCGTCTCTGCTTTTGCAGATGATGTTGTCCTGTTGGCTCCATCAAGCCAGGACCTTCAGTGTGCACTGGGACGGTTTGCAGCCGAGTGTGAAGCGGCTGGGATGAGGATCAGCACCTCCAAGTCCGAGACCATGGTTCTCAATCAGAAAGGGTGGCTTATCCTCTTCAGGTTGGTGGAGAGCTCCTGCCTCAAGTGGAGGAGTTCAAGTATCTAGGGGTCTTGTTCACGAGTGAGTGAAGGAGGGAGCGTGAAATTGACAGAGGGATCGGTGCAGCTTCTGCAGTGATTCGGTCGATGTACCGGTCTGTCATGGTGAAGAAGGAGCTGAGCTGTAAGGCAAAGCTCTCGATTTACCGGTCAATTCACGTTCCTACTCTCACCTATGATCATGAGCTTTGGGTCATGACCGAAAAAACAAGATCCCGGATACAGGCGGCCGAAATGAGCTTTCTCCGCAGAGTGGCGGGGCGCTCCCTTAGAGATAGGGTGAGAAGCTCGGTCACTCGAGAGGAGCTCATAGTAGAGCCGCTGCTCCTCCACATTGAGAGGAGCCAGCTGAGATGGCTCGGGCATCTGTTTCGGATACCTCCTGGACGCCTCCCTAGGGAGGTGTTCCCGGAGTGTCCCACCAGGAGGAGAACCCGGGGAAGACCTAGGACATGCTGGAGGGACTATGTCTCTCGGCTGGCCTGGGAACGCCTCGGTATCCCCCCGGAAGAGCTGGAGGAAGTGTCTGGGGAGCGGGAAGCCTGGGCATCTCTACTTAGACTGCTGCCCCCGCGACCTGGCCCCGGATAAACTGTAGAAGATGGATGGATGGACGGCATTATAAGAATTATTAAAGTATGAAAATTAAAAATGACGAAAATTTTATGACACTGTACCTCAAAATGACGGAGAGTGAGAAAATCTAGTGCGACCTCTGGTCTGTGCCCACCTGCAGTTGCCACACCTCATCTCTTGTGCAATATTGATTCCATCGCTGGGGATAGGTTATTAGCCTAATAACCTTTCACAGTAGAGAAAAAATAAAAGAGACACATCAGATGGCTTTAAGAAATTGACTGCCAGGTTTCTATCATTAAATATAGCCTACAAACTGAGCTGTCATGTCGCAACTGCCAAAATTAATAGAAATAACGTAAAATATATATATTTGTTATAATTAGCCTATATTTTGTGTAATGGTAGCTTGGTAGGTAGGCTATGGTCTAAAATTACACCTGATAAACACCAAACATGTCAAAATATGTACTTGTGTCATATTGTCACTTATACTTTCTTTTTCTTACTTGAGTTATCCATTTAAAGACTATTACTTC